>KZ068215.1:121450-140675 GCA_002091845.1 Anopheles cracens | reverse complement strand
GATTTCGTTCTAGCCTAGCATGCCCGGTTAACCATCATCCATCGCTCCCTGCCTCGCAGTGGAAAAGCTTCGAACAGCAGCTTGTCGTCATGGTATAACCCCATCCTCATCGACAGTGCAGCAGTAGCACAGGCACCCGCGCTGTACGGGAGGGCAGTGTGTGTGTTATTTAGTTTCGTATGTCATTATTCGGTTTGCATTGCATTTCTATCTGCACATGAATAATACATCGGGCCCGCGCACTGCCCTGGCCACTGTGGGATGGGTTCGGTTCGTGCTGGTCAAGCCAATCCGAGAGGACAGAGAGGCTGCCACGAATCGGAACACAGGGCGCCAATGCTGGCTGCTGCGTTCTTTTTTTCTGGAGCACACCAGCCCTGGTGTATTGGAACCCCCCAATCTAGCAGGCAGTCCGTCGAAAGAGCGTAGTCATCATCACCGTCGCTCCGCCAAACATGCCAAAGAGAGCGTGAACAGTGCGCTCCTGGAGCAAATGGAGCAGGATGTGTGTATCGCGCATCTCTTCATCCCAACGGCACCACACAGCAGTGACGGGATCCAGAGAGCAGCTTCTTCCGTCGATCCGCGGAGAGTACGACTGCTGCGTCTGAGAATCTTTGTGGCTCCAGCAACAGAGTAGCAGCGCCAGCACCACATGCAGACTCTCCACACACCTGCCACCCACCGCCAAGAAGGGGAATCCAAGCCACACACAAACGCTGCTTCTGATGAGCATCATCCTTCGCCAGCAGAGCCGATACGCGTACCGACAACGTCGAAAGACTTCACGCCATTCGTCCCGGACGGAGAGCGCGTTCGTTCTTAGGAGCAGTTGCTGCTTGGAGTACGTGTACACACCGCTGCTGTGTACCGTCAAATTATCATTCACGCACGGCAGCGTCTTGTAATGTCCATGGATTTCTTCGCTAATCAACGGGTTTTGCGGGTGGCTCAACTGACCGCATCCGAGGTGGATTCAGTTTCACGCACGCTACTGCATCAGACGACGGAACACAACAGGGATCGGAATAGCGCTCGGTTTACAATTAAATAAAAACCTACCAATCGCTATATTGTTATAGCGCCCTTTTAATACATAGCTCATACCCGTCCGCTCGATGGAGAGAAGCACCGGGACCAACAGAGCACCGTACATACATAAATAAATCAGCTCATTTCGCAATGCAGCACCGCAGGCAGAGGCGGTGGTGGCAGGGCTGGAGTGTGCGGAGTAAGAAATGGATCAGAATATTTCCTGTCCGTTTTTGTCTGCACGGTTGTGATACATTTTTTACACTGAATCTTTGTAACTTGCTTCGTAAAATGCTTACTTTCACTTCACGAATTTAAAGCCAGCCATATGGCCTGCTGTGAATCAGATAAAGCTACTCGCTGAACAAAAAATCTCGGTGTAGAAATCCAAAGAATACGTCACTAGCGGGAAGGTTCTTCTGATGCTTCTGGTCCCTTTAGTTCTGCATGGCTTTCCTCCGGTGTTTATCGCGGTTCCTTTCGGGAATATGTGGAAATGAGTTTGTTCACCTTGACCGGACTTGGTGCGTCAGGCAGATTGATTCACCATCCCAGGATGTGGTGTGTGCGCGGGATGAGCGTATTCGCTCCGTTGATTACTCACACCCTTCGAATGGGTGGAGTGTACCACCCGAAGCTCTACCGGGGGACTCTGCAGCATTGGCTAATCCACACCCAAGCTCGCTCGCGTGTAAAAGCATTGCCAGGTTCCGTCCGTGAGACGAGGGACGTTTTCACTTGACCATTTTCACTGACGCCCGCTCCGGAGGGCTGGTGTGGCAAGACCGCTGGTGGGTGAGCCAACACCACCACTTTTAGTACAGCATTTCACGGCAAAGAACAACCATGATGGAAAGGAACCACCGGCGCAGGCGGCCGCAGCCAGCCGTCGCGGCGTACATCTTCCTCGGAACGACACCGAACCACTGCATACACATACACGCACCGACCAGAACACACACACAAACATGCAACCTCCCAGCACTGCTTTTCACAGAGGGGTTGCGATGAGAGGACTAGATTACGCGGTGCTCACCATTTCGAATCCGCGATCCACAAACATTTTGCGAACACAAGTTTCAAAGCTGACCCTTCCGTTGTTGCCCCAGATATTGCCGTAAATTAGCGATCTGACAAGCACAATACCGAAAAAGCATACGCACAAACACACGCACGCACACATACCACGGGAGGAATCTTCAGCGAAACGGAGCAGCCACACACACACATATGCACACGCACACACGGTGCAACTTGGGAACTTCTTGGAAAAGATTTTACCTGCCTTCCCGCAGATCGGTGCGGCCTGGAAAAACACACTTTTCACGGTGCTCGACGGTTGCTTGGACAGTTTCTCTTGCCGTTTTCGCACCCTAGCACATGCTTCCAGCACTATTTCAGTACGATTTCACCGTTTTTCATTCTACACCTTCTCGCGGCAGCCATTAAAACGGAACGGCGTTTTCATTACGGTTTTTTTTCTCTCTTCTCTCACTCGCTCTGCCCCTCTCTTTCTGCTGCGCTTTTTGTCGTCTCGCTCTGGCGCATGGTTTTAAACACTGTTGTTTACAAATGGATTGGACCATTGAGTGACAGCTCAGAATGGATCGTACTAAAACTCTATTCGGTACTAATAACGCGTTTGAACGGGTCGTTTTCCTTTTGCTGTAGGCCTGAAGTAGCAGCATTCGCTTGAATAATAGGATAAACTGTTCCCCGCTCTAGACATCTGCATTGACAGGCCCCATCAGGTATTAACGTATGTTGATAGGTTTAATCCAGCATGTTTCAAAGCACACTTGCGTAGCTTGGAATAGAAATTCCTGATTTAAATTTGGCAGGAAAACAAAGACTATTCATTATCTTTGGGTCATACGCTTCCGTCATCTGAGTGATATAATCTTCGCTCATATCCGGAAGCTTTCCACGGTACAAAATATCGAGAGAAAAAAACAAAAGTAATACACAGTTATTTGAGTTTGCCACCCCTGCACAGTGTCAAATCAGCTGTCACAATATTGGTTGTCAAGAGGAATAAGCAAAACTCGCAAAGCCACCAGAAAACTAAAGTAGGTGAAAATATCGCTCGCCTGCAAAACAAACCTTTTTCCACTACATTCCATACGCTCTGTGGCCCATTTTCCAGCGCTTCTGGCAGCGAACACGGGGCTCCTGCAACAGGATGGGTAACTACGTGTCGCTGTATCTGACCAACCCGAAGGGAACTCCACTGCCCCTCACGGAACCGAGCTTTGATCCGAATCTTGGTTTCCCCAACGGCCGGAAGGAACGGGGTAAGGTATTTTGGTGTCCGCTGCATCCATTAGGCAACGATTGTCGTCCTCCATCGTGGAAGGCTCGATGTACCCCTGCCCGAAGGGAGCTTTCCGGAAAACCGGGATAATTTGCGTGAAACGATACCGAATTACATAACATGTCAGGTTGACACGGCCTGCAAGCAGGAGTAGGTGAAAATATCGCTCGCCTGCAAAACAAACCTTTTTCCACTACATTCCATACGCTCTGTGGCCCATTTTCCAGCGCTTCTGGCAGCGAACACGGGGCTCCTGCAACAGGATGGGTAACTACGTGTCGCTGTATCTGACCAACCCGAAGGGAACTCCACTGCCCCTCACGGAACCGAGCTTTGATCCGAATCTTGGTTTCCCCAACGGCCGGAAGGAACGGGGTAAGGTATTTTGGTGTCCGCTGCATCCATTAGGCAACGATTGTCGTCCTCCATCGTGGAAGGCTCGATGTACCCCTGCCCGAAGGGAGCTTTCCGGAAAACCGGGATAATTTGCGTGAAACGATACCGAATTACATAACATGTCAGGTTGACACGGCCTGTTGCCAGGTTCCGTCCGTGAGACGAGGGACGTTTTCACTTGACCATTTTCACTGACGCCCGCTCCGGAGGGCTGGTGTGGCAAGACCGCTGGTGGGTGAGCCAACACCACCACTTTTAGTACAGCATTTCACGGCAAAGAACAACCATGATGGAAAGGAACCACCGGCGCAGGCGGCCGCAGCCAGCCGTCGCGGCGTACATCTTCCTCGGAACGACACCGAACCACTGCATACACATACACGCACCGACCAGAACACACACACAAACATGCAACCTCCCAGCACTGCTTTTCACAGAGGGGTTGCGATGAGAGGACTAGATTACGCGGTGCTCACCATTTCGAATCCGCGATCCACAAACATTTTGCGAACACAAGTTTCAAAGCTGACCCTTCCGTTGTTGCCCCAGATATTGCCGTAAATTAGCGATCTGACAAGCACAATACCGAAAAAGCATACGCACAAACACACGCACGCACACATACCACGGGAGGAATCTTCAGCGAAACGGAGCAGCCACACACACACATATGCACACGCACACACGGTGCAACTTGGGAACTTCTTGGAAAAGATTTTACCTGCCTTCCCGCAGATCGGTGCGGCCTGGAAAAACACACTTTTCACGGTGCTCGACGGTTGCTTGGACAGTTTCTCTTGCCGTTTTCGCACCCTAGCACATGCTTCCAGCACTATTTCAGTACGATTTCACCGTTTTTCATTCTACACCTTCTCGCGGCAGCCATTAAAACGGAACGGCGTTTTCATTACGGTTTTTTTTCTCTCTTCTCTCACTCGCTCTGCCCCTCTCTTTCTGCTGCGCTTTTTGTCGTCTCGCTCTGGCGCATGGTTTTAAACACTGTTGTTTACAAATGGATTGGACCATTGAGTGACAGCTCAGAATGGATCGTACTAAAACTCTATTCGGTACTAATAACGCGTTTGAACGGGTCGTTTTCCTTTTGCTGTAGGCCTGAAGTAGCAGCATTCGCTTGAATAATAGGATAAACTGTTCCCCGCTCTAGACATCTGCATTGACAGGCCCCATCAGGTATTAACGTATGTTGATAGGTTTAATCCAGCATGTTTCAAAGCACACTTGCGTAGCTTGGAATAGAAATTCCTGATTTAAATTTGGCAGGAAAACAAAGACTATTCATTATCTTTGGGTCATACGCTTCCGTCATCTGAGTGATATAATCTTCGCTCATATCCGGAAGCTTTCCACGGTACAAAATATCGAGAGAAAAAAACAAAAGTAATACACAGTTATTTGAGTTTGCCACCCCTGCACAGTGTCAAATCAGCTGTCACAATATTGGTTGTCAAGAGGAATAAGCAAAACTCGCAAAGCCACCAGAAAACTAAAGTAGGTGAAAATATCGCTCGCCTGCAAAACAAACCTTTTTCCACTACATTCCATACGCTCTGTGGCCCATTTTCCAGCGCTTCTGGCAGCGAACACGGGGCTCCTGCAACAGGATGGGTAACTACGTGTCGCTGTATCTGACCAACCCGAAGGGAACTCCACTGCCCCTCACGGAACCGAGCTTTGATCCGAATCTTGGTTTCCCCAACGGCCGGAAGGAACGGGGTAAGGTATTTTGGTGTCCGCTGCATCCATTAGGCAACGATTGTCGTCCTCCATCGTGGAAGGCTCGATGTACCCCTGCCCGAAGGGAGCTTTCCGGAAAACCGGGATAATTTGCGTGAAACGATACCGAATTACATAACATGTCAGGTTGACACGGCCTGCAAGCAGGAGTGATCGTCTTGTGCGCGTCAAAACAAAATTACGTTCAAGCGGTGATCGATACGCTGTAGCCGCACATTGCTTTATGAGCTGTATGTTTTCCATTGCCAGTAATGATTGCCACCGAGGAGGAAATGGAAGCGGCCAAGCTGCCTCTGGAGGCCCGCGATTACTGTGCGCACAAGCTGATCCAGTACCGTGCATGTCGGAGCGACGTTTGGCCATGGGCGTACAAATGCGCCCACGAGAAGCATGAATACCTGAACTGCGAATACGACGAGTAAGTGCGCCCAGTTCGGATTGTGATGTTGTTTTCCTTACGTAGAGTTTCCTTTTCTTAAAGCTATATTCTCCGACTGAAAGAATACGAACGCGAGAAGAGATTGCTGCAGCGGAAACTGAAAATCGAAAAGAAACAAGCGCAGGAACTGGCCGCCTAGTGGGGCGAAAGCAACAGCAGTGCATAATTTTTTTCAGTCCAGCGAAACCTTCAGTTCAGGCGTTTTTTTGTTCACGGTGGATTCCCGTGTCCTCCACCCCAAACGCAGCATGTGTGCATACAGAGTCAATAGAGAAGTACATACTTGAAACGGAATCCTACAATCGACAACAACAAAATCATCCGAAAGCGTGTCCGAGTTAGTGATTACAAAAAAGGCGAGGCAGCTTTATTCGGCATCTCTATTAACATAGCTCCCGCGGAACTTCATCCGGACGCGATCGTTGTGGCCTTCTCGGTTTCGCGCTACCTCGATCGCCCAGAACTGGATCCTTACCACCAGGATGGCATTTTCCGGGCGGAACTCTTCCTCCGCGTCGGACCGCAGCAGCGTGCCGTAGCTGAAGTCCTCTAGGCGATTAAACTTCTCCATGTACGCTCGCCATTTCGTCTTCCCGTCGGAGCTCTTCAGCTCGTTCTCGTTCACCACCCGCACGTCCATGTCGGGGAACATGCGCCGGAACTGCTCGTATATCTCGTCGTCGTACGGTGTGAGCCGAAGCAGGCGCGGATCCACACTGCACAGCAGGTTGAAATGTACCTCGGCGTGATCGACCGCCTTCACGGCCCACAACTCCTCCACGGTGCCATCGTTGACGAATTCTTCTGCCGGCCGCGATAGAACGTCCATTGCTGTGTGTGTGTTTAGGTTTTTGTCGTACTTTTCCTGTTCCAAAAAAGACTTGCCCGGCTAATAATCGTTCGTTCTCGCGAATCCCAAACAAAAACCCGGACCTCGTTGCGGCGAGTTGCTGCAGCCTGACGTTTCCCATGTATCAATTTTGACGCTTTCGTTAACGTCAAAATAGAGGTGGGAGGTTGTTGTGCAAAATCAACAAACAGCCAAGGGGGAGGAGGGTTTGTTATGATTCGAGCTCAGGTTACGCTCTCACACGCACGGATTAGATGATTCGTGGCTCGAAAATGGGAACCGAACTTCAGCACTACTATCTGGAACTATCGCCGGATCCTATACGGTTCGATGGAACGGGTCTGCTGACGAACGTGTTCTTCGACGATGCCAAACAACAGGTAACACACGTGTGGATGTCGAATTGTCCACTCTGCCAAGTACACCAGCCAAGGGTTGTCTCCGTTTCACATTAGGTCATTGCAGTACGATCTGGTGGCGCGACGGGGATCGTAGTGAAAGGTGCTCGCGATGGCGAGAGCTTCGTGTTTTGCATGGACCTCCATTCGACCGATACGCCCGACGCCCAAATCCGCTCGATAAAGTTCTCCACCGACAACCAGGTGCTAGCGGTGCAGCGCAGCGAAACGTCGGTGGAGTTTATCGGCTTCCTGCCGAACCACCGACCCAACCTGCAGGAAATGCTGCTGTACAAGGGCAAAAGCACGATCAACGGGTTCGTTTGGGTGCAGGAGCGCCAGGTCGCGTTGTTCACGAACGTCGGTGTGGAAATTCTGCAGGTGAACTTTGAGAAACGGGCTCTAAAATCGATCAAATCGCTCAACATCACAATGAACTGGTTCAGCTACTGTCCGCTATCGAAGTTTGCACTGCTCTCCTCTAACCTGGGCACCATCTTGACTCCGATCATCCTGAAACCGGCGGCAATAACCAAACTGCCCCGGTTGGAGTGTGAGTGATAGGTTCGAGTTTCGTGCGAAAAACGAAGTAAAACGTTTCCTTCTCTTTCATCCAGTGGGCATTGATCAAGGCTGCATGGGAAAGGACGTAACTCTCGCGCAACTCTACGGGACGAATGCAATACTGATCCTGCGGCAACCTCCGAACCGACCGTTCGAGGTTGTGATTTACCTTCTGAATGGTCCCGGCTTGGCACCGAAGAAATCCCACATCCTCAAGCTTGGCCAGAGCGGACGGTTCGCCATGAACGTTGTAGACGACGTCGTCATCGTGCACCATCAGGCGACGGCCAGCTCGATGATTTTTGATATTGCGCTCAGCAGCAGCGAGACGGAGCACGGGACCGGGGCCGTCATCCATTCGCCTATCATTCCGGCAAAACCGATACGACCGTTCCAGCTGGAGGTGCCGAGCATTTCCCTCGATGGGAAAACGATGAACTGCGAGCTTTGTATGTGCACATGGTGGGTACGTTGCGAGGTTGGGTGCGGCTAAACAATGCTGTCTTATTTGCAGACACGAAAGACTGGGTGCTCTTCCAGCCGAACATTGTGATCGATTCGAAGCTGGGATGTCTGTGGTTCGTGCAGCTGAAGCTGAATGCGCTCTGCACGCTCATCACCGACCGTCTGCGGCTGGTCGAGTTTCTGCTGCAACGAAGCGATGGCAAAAGCGTTATCCTCGCGGTGCTCAAAGACATGATGAGCACGGCGTACAGTGGCACGATGCTGCCCGTCCTGGAGAGCATCTTTAACAAGCTGAACGCCCTGTACAAGTCCGTGCTGGACAGCGAGCTGCAGAGTCAGATGGCCCTGATGTCGTTGGCTAAATCACCGTTGAAGGTACCAACACCACCGAGGGTGCTGATCGACCAAGCAGACATGTACACGATCGTGTTCTCCACCATCATCGAGGCACCGCAGACGGGCAAGATCCTACTGCTCTATCTGAACTCACTCGCGCGCAACGGCATCAGCGCCAACCACGAGCTCAGCAAAGCGCTTCTGATCGATCTGGTCAATCGTCGGCAGTTCGATACACTACAGTTTCTTCTGAAATATTCCGCCCTGAATGAATCCAAAGCGCTAGCCTGCTTCCTGCTGTCGCTGTCGAACGTGGACTACCCGGTCATATCGCAGCTGGCGCTGGACATGCTCGCACGGTTGAACGCGAACGAGATCATACTGGAAGTGCTACTCGAACGCGGCCAGGTTATCGATGCGCTACGGCTAGCGAA
Source organism: Anopheles cracens (assembly GCA_002091845.1). Lineage (NCBI taxonomy): Eukaryota > Metazoa > Arthropoda > Insecta > Diptera > Culicidae > Anopheles > Anopheles cracens. The sequence goes on along the minus strand of KZ068215.1, from coordinate 131,692 downwards.
ACAAATGCCCGGTGCGGATTCGTTGCCGGCGAGGAAATATCTCGAGGCCGCATTTAAGACGAGCGACGCGCTCATATTCCACTCGGTGTACAACTTTTTCCAGATGAAAAACGTGCGCCTGCGAGGATCTCCTGACTTTTTGAAACGTGAGTGTCTCTGCGATGTGGTCGTCTTCTGAATTGTTGTTCCTACTAACTCACGTGCTTAAATGTTTTGTTTTCACAGATGAGCAATGCGGCGAATACGTGCAATATTATCAAAGTTTAATCGCAAATCAATGCTTATAAAGTAAAAAAAACTTGATTAAATAAGCTAATGTGGCAAACAAATTGTATAGAAACACATAACGTGACGTTGTGAGTATGAAATAAAGAAAACACATTTATTATGCAAAGCATTCCAGCAGAGCATTCAACGCTTGGAGTAGTACCTATTCATTTGGTTTCTTTATATCAAATACAGAACATTATGTAAAAGTTGTATCAACCAAGGGCAAGGGATTTAATTGTGCAATTGTGGAATAAAATCAAATAATATCACTGGCTGGTGCCATCGTTCGTGATGGACTGCATGATAGCTTCATCCTAGAATGGAAACGAAACATAATTTCTAGCACTGAATGCAATGCTGCCGTACCAACCGTCTTAAACCACCATGTGTTGGGTTTGAAAATCATTCTGGCAATGAATCCCATCTTCCCGACCGGGGCAATCGCGTGCAGGTGCAGATGCTTCACGCTCGTAAACGGTGGAATGTGAAACCCGAAAGAGGCCTCCGCAGGATCGAACTGCCTGCTACTCATGTAGTTCAGCAGCTCTTGCTTCAGCTCTTCAACTAATGGGGAAGAACGACAAATCCTTTATCTACCACCATTTCGGTCGCACGGATTACCTACGCAAAGGCTTATCGGCAGTGGTGAGTGAGTTTACGTTTTCCAGGTGCTGGTTCGGTATCGCCAGATAGTGGAAGTCCGATGCCGGCCGGATGTCCTTGAAAATGCACAGCCGCTCGTTCTGAAACACAATCTCCGTCGCCGGGTCGACTCCGGTTGCAATTTTGCAAAAAACACATCCCGGCAGCGTATTTTGCGTGGAAGCCATCGGACGACGGAGGACTGTGGATCGCGGTTGCTCTGTGTGTAACTGGTCTTTGTTTACTAGCGACCTGCAGTGAATGTCATTCGCGTTACCGCGAGCAGCAGAGCGCGCTCTACAGGCTTTCGTTGAAAAGTACCGTGATCGGGATGATTTGAATTCATCGTTTTAAATCACGAATTCAACTACCTAATGTGTATAAGCAGGCTTTGGGTAAGACCAAACCTTTACTGGTTTTGTTCAATGCTAACCACAAGTAGATGCGTTCTATTTTAGGAGAATATTGAGAATACTGTTCGACTTCAAGGCGATCTACTGACTTGTTGAAGGCAACGAAGGAAGGTGCAAGGTTCCAGTTCTGCTGAGGTCTAAGGCAAGTGAGGTCTAACCGAGCCGGCCATTTTTCTCAACCACTTATATAGCCCATGCCCAAGAATCGGAAAACAACCCCAAGGAATAACGTTTCGGGTTGGGTATGTTTTTATTTTCCGACGTCGAATAACATGTCTTCTTCCATCGTTCGCAATTTTCCTCGCACTTCAACCGGAGACCATGCATACACAATTGCTGTGGTAGTCGATGCAACCGACGGATGGGAGAAAGATATAAATAATAGAGCTCGTTCCTTATGCGATTTTGACTAAATGCTTTAGCTAATAGGTTTTGGTAGCGAGATAACACTAGTAATTATACTCTGTTCCGGTATTCCGGCGAAAGAAACTGTCCGGTTCCGGCTAAAAAACAATTAGAAGATGTGAAAGAATGTGTGTGGGTGTATGTTTAATCCTGGATGGCTAATGTGATCAAACTGGGTTGTGGTCGAGTTAGCCCACCCTTGGAGGAGCGCTTAGTTTCAGCGTACTGGGACCTTCGTTTGTGTTCGAATCACTCCCCCCGTACGGATTACAGTCCACGTAGCATTCGGGTGTTCGGATGGAGCACTCTTCCTCCACCACCGCATCACAGCGCGGACATTTCAGGCGCTTCTTGGTGGACGAAGCACCAGTTCCAGGACCCTCCGTGGGCGAATCGATCGGTGAGGTGCAAAAGTTGGTCGCACACTGTTGATGCATGGCGTGTCCACAATCCCCCATCACGACAACCGGCTGGCGGTCGGTATTGTACAGCCGCCCGCGGCAAACCATACACTTCACGGACTTGACGGTCAAGCCGCGCAGCGCCAGCCGCCGTTCGTGGGCGAACTTTTCGTGCAAATCGTGGCCCAGGATGCGGGCGGTCGTCTGCAGCAGTAGCGTTTCGTACGCCGAGTTCGACAGCATGCCGATCAGCAGGTGCTTGATGTCGCCGAAGTTGCCGGTGTTCGTGCCGGACGTCAGCACCAGCTGGACGAGCTTCGACAGATCGACGAATTCGCTCGCCGAGTGGAGAATGTTCTTCGTGATCGTGGTGAGATCGTTGCGGGCGAGCACGAGATGGAGCAGCGCGAACCACAGCTGCTCGCGGTCCGGTTCGGTCAGTACGGACGAGGCACGGGTACACAGGGCGCTCACCTGCAGCGCGCACATTTCCGCCGCACTGTCCGGCGCGGCTTTCAGCGTTTCCACCGCCACTTCGTAGGCCGACTGATAGTCGCCCTGCTTCTCGTAGAGGTAGATCAACGGTGCGCTCAGGTCGTAGCGTTTGATCGTGCGCACGGCATTATCCAGCCGGTAGGAGTCGTTCGACTTCAGGAAGTCTATCACCTCCTCGGGCCGATACTGACACAGCAACTCCAGGTACCGTTCCAGGTCCGTCGTTTCCAGCTGCACCGAGTGCTTCAGCAGCGCCTCCAGAAACCGGAACAACCGCTCCGGCACGTCCGCCTTCTCGAGCAGCTGCAGGAAGTTGCTCAGATAGCGCATGAAGTTGTCCACCAGCACACGAGCCGCCTGCTCGCAGTTGATGTCCACCAGCTGGCACAGGTTCCTTACCACCAGCGGGTAAACCTGACGCCGCACGTCGCCGGCGTGCTGCGCGATGTACGCGAACAGCTGCCCACGCCGAAACTCGTCCAGCAGGTAGCACTCGAAAACTTCCTCGTACCGTCCCAACCGCTCGAGCAAATGCTCCGCCACGTGGTAGCAGCGGTTCTGGCGCGCAATCTCCAACAGCTGCTCGGTCGCGATGTGATCGAGACAGTTCGAGCACAGCAGCTCCAGCCAGGTCTGTTCGCGCTCGAAGTGTTCGCGCCGCGACAGCGGTTCCTCGGTCGGGGCGGTCAGATACGCGACCACCTTCTCCAGCAGCGCCTCATTCTCCGGCAGCTCGCGCGACGCAATTTGCTGGGCGATAAAGTTAAGCAGCGCCCCGATCTGCGACCAACTGGCGTGTTCCGGTGTCAGGATCTCGAGCAGGATGTTGATGATGCGCTGCCGCTGCGAGAGACCCAGCTCACCGTTAAATTCCTTCTCCTGGAAGGCGAGCGAAATGACGTTGAGCGTTTCGCGCGTATCGAACTGGAGCAGTTTGCGGAGGTACGGATACGGCAGCTCGTCTTCCGGTGCGTTCTTCGAGTGCGTCACGGTCAGGCAGCGGAGCACTTCGTGCTTCACGGTGGGAATGGTTTCCGGTGCAATTTCCCCGGTGGGGTAGCCCCGCCCGGCTAGGCAGCTGGAAACGTACACGAGCACACAGTTGCCGAGGTGTAGATCGTCACCGGCGAGTTCGATCTGCGGGATAAGATCCGTCAGCGAGATGGTGTAGTCACCGAGGGCTTTCGTGTTGAGATACATCTGGGCCCGGTACAGGCGCTCCTTGCGGCAGATCGTCAGCACCTGGTGCAGGTCCAGACACTGCCAGCTCAGTTTGAGGATCAAGTTCTCCAAACGGGTCGTTTCGCCCTTCTTCCAGAAGTAATCGCACATCACCTGCGCCACGCTGGGTGCAACCGCGTCCAGATGGTCACATTCGATGTGTTTTGCGATGATCTGCAGGTACCGATCCGTTGAGGGTAGCCGATCGTACAGTTCATCCCACAGGAGTTGTCTGCAACGGCGCGGAAGTGTTAGTTGGTTTGCGTTTCGGAACACACCGTGACGTGTACTCACCGTTCTTGAATCTCTATCAAACACGCCACTATCGCTTCGAGGCACAGTTCCGGCGTCTTTTTCGTCACACTCAGATACTCCTCGTACATGCGAAGAATGCGTTCCTTCGACGATACGATTCGCCGGTGTCGGCCGGCCGCCGCCCGGTATCCCTCGATCGCTAGTTCGATCGCTTCGTCCCACCGCTGCATGGACGTGAGGTAGGAGATACGATCGCTCCACGCCCGGGCACTGATGCCGTGCAGGCTTTTGCCGCCGAGCAGATACAGCTGGTTGCCCTGCGATACCACCGTGCTGTAGCAAGCGGCCGCCCCGGCGAGAGCCAGCGCCGGCGACACGTTCCCGCCCGTGGCGAGACCCTTGAACTGGGCCGAGTTATACATGAGCCCCACGTTCGACAGGTCAATCACCTCCAGCTCCCGGTTGGTGCGCACGTCCGAGAGGTGCAGGATTTCTTTCGTATCGAGACAGGCGATCGATTTCGGGCCGAGCCAGTGTATCGCCAGCAGATTGTACGACAGCTGAATGTGCCGCAGGAAGAGCAACGAGATGCGCCCGCTGTTGTAGACGATCTGATGGAAGAAGAGATCGCTGCCGCGAGCCGCCGCCAACACCGGATCGATGCTGCGCGTCGAGTCGGCCGCCTGTATCAGCACCATCTGCCAGGCGAGCAGCGGCAAACACTCCGGGTAGCCCGACATCGGGTGAAACTTGATCACCTTCAGCCGCGGCCGAATCAGCACGACGAAGAACTTGCTCAGCGTGGCCAGCGCGACCAGTGTGTACGTTTTCAGCGGGTGATCCTCATCGCCCAGCAGCAGTGGCTCCACCGTACACACTTCCCCGCGCGCCCCACTGAACAGACAGCGCGAATCACACCCCCGGATGCCGAGCCGGCGGGTGAAGTTGAGACTCCAAACCGATCCACCGGAATCGGAGCAGAGCGCCAGTGCCGGCCGGTTTGTCCACTTCAGGTGCAGCACGCCCGTGTTCGGCGTGATCACCTCGCCGAGCGTCCGTATCACGTCGCCCGTCTGCGTGTCGATCATCAGGATCGCGCCGCGGGCGTATCCCGCCAGCAGCCGTGTGCTGTCCTCGTTGAATGCCATCGCCGAAACGGCGCCCTGTGCGACACCCTCTTGGCAGCACCACTTCAACGTCTGGGTACAGTCGAAGGCCAGAATGTGGCCGTGCGACGTGCCGACGGCGATCATCATCGCAACCGCGCACGACGTGGCCAGTCCGGCGTCCACCCGATCGACGGCCGACGTGAGCTGGGCCGTCACGCCGTGCAGCACCACGTGCCGCAGAATTGACTCCAGCTTCATCTGCTCGTCGAGCGAGGGCGTCGGGGTGCTTCCGCCCCGGATGTGCTCGCAATCGTCCGCAATGGAGGACTGCGTGCCGGTACCATTGCCGTTCGTCTGCCGTACTCCGAGCGCCGAAACACTGTCCAGATCGCTGTCAATTTCGCTCAGAACGCTCTCCAACGTGGGCAGCGTGTCGACGGCCGGAATGGAGTACTCCTCGTCGTCCAGCTGGAAGCAAAAAGGACGTATGGTTCGATCATCAGCCCGCTCCGGATCGCATTCCAGCACACCCAACCACCAGTACCTCTTCGATGTCGAGCTGAAGCGACTCGGCCAATAAGCTGTCGTTCGAACCATGGTCCGAATCGAGCAGCGAGTGCAGTGACGGAGCCTTTAGCGTGTTCATGCTGCGGGTTGGGATGGTTTTAAATGCACTCCATCAACCGGGATGATGGTCACTGCAGCATTATTTTTTCGGGATGAGAAAGGTTATCGAGGAAAAACAGTCATTTATCTGCACGTCCCACTTTTTTCTGCACTTTTCGACCGTTTGACACCAATATCAGCTGTCAAACAGCAGGAACGTCAAACCGGTCAAGGTGCATAGAGCATGTTTATGTTTACGTTTTTTTGGGATTGTTTTTTTTCGGGGGTTTTGTAGAACGGTAGTACGGTAGACAGTGTAGATAAAATTAAGAGAATATCGCACATGCAATACAAATAATTATCATATGACATAGTGAGAGCAAGAAGGGAAATACTATCCTACTGTTTATTTCAATCGCGTTCAGTGTATGTCCTTGTGCTGTTGTCATTTGCACCAGTGTTGTGTTATGCTCATCTCAGCTGATACGTAGTTTGGAAAAGTGTGATAAAGCATGCAAATAAAGCCATTCTGTGTTTTCTGCTGTGCTTGCTGTTCATGTTAGATTCAAATGAATGCAATCATAGCACTGTGTCATTTCTGCGAGGTTCATGGTGAGCGTGCATGATTGTGGAAACGAAAAAACACCAAGAACACACTCTGGGACTGATTATGATCGCTCGTTACAGGCCCGGGTGCAATCTTCTGCACGCAAACGTTGCGTGAAACAAACATCCAGGAGCTAGACATCAGCTTCGACATCGACCGGAAGGGATGTGCCGCTTGCAATTCGATCGGAAACAACGTCGGCCTCGTGAGCCGCGATCCGGAGAGTAATGCGAACTTTGTCAGCAGCCAAATTCCAGTTATTTCGGAGACGATTTCGCTGATCAAGACGGCCGCTTTCCGGAGCCTGAGCTCGGAGGTGAGCTGCATGGCATCGGAGGGTGGATACGTGTTCTTTGGCGACGCAAAGCATGGCCACGTGCTGAGCCACGCGTTTCATTTGATCGATTCCGAGGCGCGAGGCTTCCAGAAGCGGTTCTCCATCGTGATAATGATGAAGGATAAGATGTTCCTGCTCAACACGCAACCGTTTCTAGCTGACTGTTTGGGGAAGGTGTCACGGGAGCTGCAGGAGTACGCACGACTGGTGCACGAGGACGATCTCCGCCGGCAGGGACTCGATCGGGCGCAACGGATAAACAAATGCTACGGCAGCGGATCGACCAGTAACGCGACAAACATTACCGCGAACCGATCGTTGATCGAGCTGACTGGGAAGGAATCGATCTACGCGTACGTTCACGCGCACTTCTCCTTCATCCTTTGGGCCGGGGCACGCTACCTCACGGAAAGTCTCACGCTCGGCTGTCCTTCGACGCCGGTCTGGCTGGGCAAGGAGACGGAGGAAGGCTTCGCTATCGTGCAGTCGGACAAGGAAGGCTACCAGATGCGCCGGCTTGGCCTCGGTAGCGGAGACAGGACGTTCGACCAGATCGACGAGCTGACACGCGCCAAATATTCGCTGCGAATGTTTAAGAGCATTTTAAAGTCCAACTTTCTCGCCGTCTGCTACTGCGCCCTGACGGGGATACAGATCGTAATCCGCGGCACCCCGGTGAAGGGGTACTGTCTGGTGGCGAATCTGAAAAAGTTCCTGCCCGATGCGCTGCACAAGCTGGCGCGGGCCCACGCGGAGACGTACACATCGGCGAACGAATTCCGCATCATCAACCTGAAGCAGGAGGCAATCGCACCGCACTCGTCTAGCAGTATTATGCGCGTGGATCTGGTCGATGATCAGGACAGCGACACGGTGGCCGTGTGTGCCTGGGAAGGGGAACTTCCGAGCAAACGTTGGTACCGCAGATCTGTCTTCAGTTCGACAGGTGTTTGAATCGCTTTCTTACTCCCCAGTGCCCAGTCTGCTGCAGAAAATCACCAAGGCCATCGATGAGGAGCTGTTTAACGACCATGCGTTGGATAAACATTTACGGGTATTGGTGGAAGAGTGGAAGAAGTAAGCATACTGTTCTGATATGAGGATACGCGCTGATATGAGTTATCTCAAAACATATAAATATCCCATATTCCTTCGTTACAGCAAAGTGGTTTGCATTCGGAAGGTGAGTTCCAACCAGGATGTGGCCAAGATCAAAAAGATAATGGGCGTTCAGCCTCAGGACCAAGTCCTGATCAATTACTGGTATAACCATCTGTAAGGATCAATATTACACCGCGCCCAGGTGTATGTTTGCAGTGCTCTATCAATTGTGCCTTTAGTCAGCTTGGCTGATGTATCTCTCTCGAAAAAAGAAATAAATGACTTATGCTCGAGTGACGATTGTAATCCTTTGCTGTGTTTTTATGTTCTATGGCGAAAAAGCCGAAGATTGGTAACACATGAATGCAATGCAAAATGGCACTGTTCGCGGTAACGAACTGGAAATGTGAGAGCTGCTGGCTTACACCAGCTAAAACCTCAACGAGTCTTCGATTTTTCGCACTCCGCGATTGAGATGTCCAATCCTAACTAATCCACCCCGGAAGCGCACACTGGAACAACAGGAGGAATTCACACACACGCATACACTTCGGTGAGGCTTCATTTTGGAATCCTTCCTTGTATTTCTCTTCTCCGTCGCCTACTTATTACACCAAAAAGAACACGATGAGCACTTTCCGAATGTTGTTGTTGCTGCTACTGCCGAAGCTGTTGATGCCGTGCTGTGGAGGAAGTGCTGATCCAATTCGCTCATGCCCGACGAAGGCCGGCTTAGTTCTTGAAACCGCAGCTGCTACGGCGACCACGAGCCTTCTCGAACTTACGGCCCTTCGACTGAACGTACGGGCGGGTGTTGGAGTGCGGCACACCCGGCGCACGGCCGAAGTGCTTGAATACCTCCCGAGCGGTACGCTTGCCCTGCATCAGCACGGTGTTCCGGCCGGTCGGCGACAGCAGCGCGAGCTGATCGAACGTGTAGATCTTGCCACCGTTCTTCAGGATGCGCCGGCGGGCCTTCTCCGTCACGCGGAGTGCGCACACGTTCAGCTTCGGCACATCCAGCTGGCGAAGATCGTTCGTGACGGTGCCAATGACAACGGCGATCGACTTATCATCCTTTCCACGGCTCTTCATCAGCTTCGAAACACGGTACAGCGACATCGGGGGACGGTTCGTTCTGCTCATGAACAGACGACGCATCACGATCTTGTTGAACTTCTTGTGTGTACGACGGTACAGGAAGCGGTACAGCTGAAAGTACAGTAGCGGACGCGCGCCTGTATTAATTTCCTCGTCTTACGCTGGGTTGGGTTTAAAGCACTTTTGCACCGAACAGGAAGTTGTTTAATAGCAACACACCGCCGATCTGACAACTCACCTTCACCAGCAACCGAAGGTACACGTCCAACGATTTCGGGCTCGTACGGCGAACCTTACGGTCCCACTTATGATTCAGGTCGATACCCTAGGCGAGGAAAGAAAGAAAACCATCGTTAGCGTTTCTCACATCACGTTTGCGCAACGCACATTTCTTCTTAAACAAGGCTCGCCGCAAGTTGGCCGGTAGGTCCCGGTCGTCGTGGTGTGTTGGGGTAGCTAACTTTGACAGACAACAACGCAGCATGCAACACACATCACACGGCGCCGACGGCGTTTCGAGTGCACAAATTCACATCCGTGCGGTGAAAGCGCAGCGGAACTCGCGTTCTGTGGGTGCGGTGCGCTTGGCTGCGCGTGTCGGTTATCGTTGGGCAGAGTATTTACCATTTTGTTTGGTAAAAATACGATCTAATACGGCACGATCACAGAACGACTCCTTACCATGTTCAAGACCGGAAAAAGAAAGAACCAGGGCAGCCAACATGCACGCGGTCAATCGAGTGTGTGTGACATTGACAGCTGTCAAATGACGGAGATTTTTCACAGGATGTAATGGGAACTATTCCGGGATATTTTTCACCGGACGAAAACATGCTTTAAATTCAAATTAGCAGATTTTCTCTGAGATTTTCGACAATTATTCGCCAAATGTGTGAGGTATTCTGTGCTCCAGGGTCATAAATCAGATCTGAATGTTTCTGCCCAGTAAGTAAAGCAGTGTTGTTAAGGTTAGAAAGCGTGACGCACCGGCATTTAATCTGTGAATCTCGACCGTAGGATTAGTTATATTAGGTTAGGTTAGGTTTCAAAGGTTGCCTACGAAGCACAAGAAAACTGGTCCGAGTCCTCTTGGTTCTTGGGGTCCCTCCTTACCTAGTATATAGCATGAACCGTGTACTAGATTGCAGCTAGAAAAGTCAGTCAATGTATACGATTGCATCGTTTAGCAAATCACTAGTGTGTTTATTGCTCCGTTGTCACACCCGTGCCGTAGAAAAATATCACATAATCAGTCTAGGTTTTTAATGTCCTCCAGTAT
>KZ068215.1:102232-113118 GCA_002091845.1 Anopheles cracens | reverse complement strand
GTCGACCACCTTTGGCAGTAGCTCTTTCTGCTCAACGAGGGAGGGGGGAGTTTCGATTAGCAACTGAAACTGATCATAGGGTAATGTTTCTCAACCGCACCTTAATAGAGAATAAATTGAGCGCCCAACCGGCCCACTCCTGTCCGAAGGGATCATAAATGCCCGTCGAGGTGCAGTTCGTCACGTCGCTAATGTGCTCGACCTGCCTGCTACGATCCGTGCCCTGGCGCAGCCGATACAGCAGCCACGAATCGATCGTGCCGTAGAGCACGGCGCCCGTTTTTAGATCCTCCTGCAGCGCCGGGTTGTTCTGCAGCACCCAGGCCAACCGGAGCGTCACCTGTGGATTCATCAGCTTGATGACGCTGCCCGCCAGAAAGCGCTTGCTGCGGGTAAAGAAGTGTAAAAAGCTTGCCCCCAATTTGAGCAGACGCAGCGTGAAGCTCCCGTTCCAGTCCTTTACGAGCTTATCGGCCCGCAGGTCCTTCCAGGTGATGAAATCGTGGTACACCTGGCCCGTACTACGATTCCAGCAGGTGAAGCTGTTTCGTTGCGTCGAAATGGCCAAACAGGTGAGCTGCTCAATCGTTAGCTTTGCATCTGAAGCAGCGAGAGAGAGAGGGAGAGAGCAAAAAGTCGTTAATTGTAAGCATTAGCGTAGTTAATTTAACGTCACTAGCAAGGTTGTGACGTTAAGCCATCGTGTAGCAGGGGGCAGAAAAAAAACATTCCGATTTTTTATCGATTAGATAAGTAACATTAAATGGTGTGTTTTTTCTGGTCTCACCCTCATTGATAATGACTTCTACGATACGATACGCTGCTTGCATACTGACCTTCGGTTGCCTTTTGGATCGTCTGTAGCACGCTGTTCCACAACTTGTCCGGATTTATTTCCACCCATCCCGGGGCCGGATAGATCAAATCAACCTGCGTGAGGCAAAAAAGGAATGAAAAATGGATTATCACACTTTATTGCACCTCTCTGCGAAACGCTTTCGGTGCCCGTAATCTTACGTGATCGTACGCCGTGCCAACCGTAACCGGTTCACCGTTCGTTTGCGCAGCGTATATGAAACACCGGATGGTCGTGGTGCCAACGTCGAGCGTAGCGATGTAATGCCTGACGTCGGTCGCTGCCATGAGGAGGAGTATCGTTGCTCCGAGGGTACTATCGACGAAGATGATGCCGCACTTAAATGCCACTTAAACTTGACATCACTTGAAATCACGCTGTAAAAGGGCCGGTGCGCTAGGCTAGGAAAGCCTTCCTCCGAGAGGTACACGAATTGTTTCCGGTTGCGATGATAAGGCGCCAGCAACACGTAAAAAAAAACACATTTACTTTCGGCATTATTTTAAAACGTATTTAAATTCATGATAATATAAATGATGTATCGAAGACAACGATCTTTTATGATAACTTTCAGTATGGTAATACTGAAAACAAATGAAAAGATTTGTTTTAATTATGTATAGTGTTCGTAACCATTAGCTAAACATATATGATGCACAAATCGACATAGGATATGTGATTTACACACCGTTTAGATTTCGATGTAAACGTATTACGCAATAATATCGGCAAATGTCGGTTATGGTTACGTTCAAAATTAACGGTCACTAACATGCACTATATACATTTGGATGGAAATGCCTAATAAGTCAGAATTTAACCATAAGTGATTGAAAAAAATGAAATCATTGCATTCTGCTCCATCACTAGACACTACACCACCCCCTGTAGGTTCATTAGACGCACGCGCACCATCATTAAACTATTACTTCGCCGTCCGACGTGATTTTAATGTTCTCATCTGAGCTGGCCAATTTGAGCAGTGTTTTCTTGATCCTTAGGGCGGGCAATCGTACGTTCGGGTTCATATGCCAGCATTCGCGCATAAGCTTGGACATACTGGCAAGAAACTGGAATGGCGAGGTAAAAAAATGAAATGCGATTCGTCTCGCTTCGTTTTTTAAGCGTTCTACTTACCGGATCGGAGGTCCATCGATTCTGTACCGACGGGCGATAGTTGTCAACACACACCACCTTGCGCATTTCGTCGAAGCCTGGATCAGAGGAAACGTAATCGAAGTACGGAACCTTATACTCCTCCGCAATGCCACAAGAGATAGTACGCCGACACACTTCCCAAAATATGAGACCAATGGCATAAATATCCGCTTTCCTGAGGGCATCAAAGCATTCCATGCTTATACTGTAAGCAAAAGAAGTAAATCCCAGTAACCAATGATTGCAATGCAAAACGAAATCGATTTAAATTAGATCTTACCTTTCGTCGAGCACTTCAGGTGCCATATAGCGCTTTGTTCCTACACGGGCCGTATTGCCAATGTCGATTTTGTTCGTTGTTTGGCTGTGCATCACAGCTAACCCGAAATCAGCGATAACACAGGTTCCATTGGCTCGAATTAGGATGTTCTTTGTTTTCAAATCACGGTGTGCAATAGCTGGCTTTCCCTGTGGAAGAAATTGATCAAACTCTGTCAGTATTGGTACGTACAGATAGACAGTGATTGTTGAAATACCTCGGTTCCAAATATCTCCGTATGCAGATGTACCATACCGTTGGCAATGGAAAGACAAATGGTGATCATCTGATGTGACGTAATCGCGGTACGGTTCAAGTAATCGAAAAGTGATCCTTGCGGGTAATAATGCGTTATAAGCCACAGCTGGGTGCAAGAGTTCCGCGAGGTCATATCAGAGCCAACGTATCCCAGAATGTTTTCATGCCGTAGTAAAACCGTACTGAGGAAAACAAAAACGAAATAACAATACGAAACGCTACTTCGTGCCCATGGCATCAACAAGGTCCTGCTTACCCATAGATTTCCGTTTCCCGCTTCCAAGAGTCTTCGTCACGACTGAAGAAAATTTTCACCGCTACACTTTCCCCGTGCCAGATGCCACGCCAGACTTCCCCGTACCTTCCCCGACCGATGCACTCACAGAGCGACACCTGTTTGGCCAGCGTTCGTTGTATTAGCAACGGTAGACCGCTGCCAGACCCAGATGTAACCGAGTGTTGCAAGTATTCCTAAATAAAATCGAGTGCAATAAGATAAAAACGTTGAGCAATGGTGAAAACGTCCGTTGCTGTGAACCCCACACGACGTACCCTTAGCGTGCTGTCTCCCGCGCTGGTGGCCCGCAGCACATCGTCATTCGTGTAGTAAGTTTCGGGATCGAATTTGGTGCGACTAGCGTTCATACGTTTCTTGTGGGCGCGGCGCATACAAAAAATGGCGGAAATAGCGAGAATAACGACGGTACCAAATGGCAACAGAATAGCAGCGGCCATCTTCAGCACGAACGGATCCGCTACCGGAGCTGTATTGGAAACTAAGAAAAAAAAGTACAGTCAGCATTCGACCCTTTTACATGTAAACGACATACTCAGTACCTTTCATCGGTGGCAACTCTGGGAAGGACCCATTATTACAATAATCTCCCGTGCAGCATTCGATATTGTACATCCCAGTGCTGGACACGTGCCGCTTTTTGGGCCCGGTACCGTCGCCAGTGACGGCTTTCTGATTCTGGTTGCAGTATAGCGGTAGCTGCTCGTGCTCCGTCGTACAGCCTCGTTGCACGTTTTCGTTTCCCTCCGGATCGCGAGTACGTGATTTCCAGCATTGGATCGCATTTTGACAGTAATGGGCATGTATCGCTGTATCGGCACAATCCGGTGGTTCGCACGAATAGCATTTGTACCTTTGGGAAAGGTTGATTTTGATTTACTCGTTCCAATACTAATGTTCACTTCTTCGTTCACACTCTGTGTATAACCAAAATGTTATAAAAATCAATCAAAACAACATGGTTGCAAACAGAATAAAAGTTAACAAAATGTTTTAACCAAAATTGCATACACTCTCAATCCTAACAAAGGAAACCCAAAAATAAAACTGGTTCAATCGTAGCAACCTGTTACCTTCGTTTCATCCGTTTTTTAGACTTTGAATGCCTTCTACTTATGGTACCCAAAGATGCGATAGCCAGAACACGTACACAATAAACATTTGGAGTATTAATATAACATTAGCTTCAGCGTCAAAGCGATCGTAGGAAGCGGTGGATAGCTATGCGCACGGGTTGCATAAAACGGAAAGAGAACAAATTTACTTGCCTGGCGTGCCCTAAGATAGCATTCTGTACGGGTATGTTGCGTATTCCGAGAGGGGTTTCCAAGTCCATGTCCGTATCATCCATTTCGTCCAACAATTGGCCATCGAGATCACCTGCGAGCAATAAGAAACATATTAAATCGATCAAAATAACATGAAAAGGTATGATAATACGGGAACTGAACAATAATCAACGTCCAATGTACACAGGTGGCGCTTCGTTCATTGCCCTAACATTGGATTCTTCGAGTCGCGATCGGCGCCAGCATAAACGAAACTGTCTGGACTGGTTGGAGTCACACCAGCAGCGTAGAACGCTTGCCTTGCTATAGCTACACGATCGTGCACGGTGGTGTATGTGATGATCATTCTATGCGCCTTTCATACGTATCGTTGGACTGCGATACATTCTCCTGGTGTAATTAGCCTAATTTGTGTATGCCAGTTCTACAAGTTCTGGACGTACGAAGACTGTTTTATCGCAAAGAACTATGCATCAGAATCGTTTACCGATTCAGTAATTCCTCCCAGCTACAGCTTCTCTGCCCCAGGTCCCCTGAAGTCGCGCAACAACATACGCCAGTTGTAAAACGATAAACACACTTTTCACCACTCCTGCCCGCTGGCTCACAGACGCGGCAGGTACTCCGACGAATGTTGTACAATTTTCATGCGAGATATTCACTTACCTTTGCAGATATTTAAAGTTAATACGAAAATTACAAACAGTCGAGCCAACACCATTTTTGCTTTTTTTCTTCTTCTTATTAATAACATTGAAGTCTTCCTCACATTCAGTCAAACTGTTTGGTGACTGTGCTTTGGTTTATAACCGCGAGTCCAATGCTCACGGATCGTGACTATCGAAAGCGGGCATCAAAAGCGACCTAATAAATAATGTATTTCGGAATATTTTTTTAGCGGAAACAAAATTTGGTAAACAAAACTCGTAATCGTACATACAAACAAGCTTTTAAACGAAAAATAATTTTTGTGTGTTCATATTATGCGAAACAACCCGCACCAGCTTTGACAGATAGCCCCAAACAGACAGAAGAATCTTCTCCGGGGCTCGGGGATTCGCGTACACAATTTCATCAATACGAGTGGCCGAAAATACACAGAATGTTACGTCGGATCAAAACATTTTCCTCTAATATATCCCGGCATAGATTCGTCAGCACCTGGTCGCCGCTGACTACCGCGTTCAACACGCGCCCGGAGAAGCGGATCAATTTCACCAAGAATGAAGTGGTTTGTTTACGCCTCGTTGGACGTAGCCTACTCGATAGGTTTTGACAAATTTTTCCTCATACGCCTTCGCAGGGACTCTTCGGCATACCGGAACTCACGTCCTACGAAGGGTTCTACGCGCTCAAAGAAAAGGCCATCTTCAAGACGGATGATCTCATAGAGGAAGCTACGTCGCCGAACCGCACCCGCAAAATGGTGATGATCTTCGATGAACTTTCCGACACTCTCTGCAAGGTAGCGGATCTGTCGGAGTTTATCCGCCTAGCGCACCCGGCGGCCAACTTTTGTACGGCCGCTGAGGACGCTTGCATCACAATCAGTGGGATTGTGGAGAAATTGAACACCCATAAAAGGCTGTACGGTGCACTGAAAGCAGTAGTGGACCATGGGGACAGACTAGAAACAACGGACGTCGATAGGCACGTGGCCAGACTGTTCCTGTTCGACTTCGAGCAAAGTGGCATTCACCTGGAGGAGGCCGCAAGACAGCGGGTTGTTTACCTGAATGATTGCATCCTGCAACTTGGCCAACGATTCATGGCCGGAGCCGTTCACCCGAGAAGCATTTCACGAAGCATCCTTCCCGAAGCTGTGTTGCCGTTGTCAGTATCCAACGCCAGTAGCATCGTCAATAGCATAGTTATGCTAATAGAATAAACACAATATGCTCCCATTGCAGCTTTGCTTCCGACGGTGAAAACATCCTCGTTTCCGGATTGTATGCCGATTCAGCGAACAGCATTGCGCGGGAGTCAGCGTATCGCTTGTTTCTGTACCCCGATGAGCAGCAGGAACGGCTGCTCTCGGAATTGCTTAAAGCTCGACACGAGCTGGCGACGGTTTGCGGATTCCCAACGTACGCCGATCGGGCGTTAAAAGCAAGTACGGTGGAAACGCCCGAGATGGTAGGATTGTTCTTGGACGCGCTGAACGAACAGTTGCAGCCCCGCGCGGCCAAGGACTTTTCCATCATGCAAAAGATGAAGACTGCCGAGTGTGGTTTCCAAGTTCCGCTGGCGGCTTGGGATACGCCGTACTTCACGGCCTCGCTGAAGCGCAAATACCTGCAGGCGAGTGCGTCCGAGTTTTCGCCCTACTTCAGTCTGGGAGCTTGCATGGAAGGATTGAACCTGCTGACGAAGAGTCTGTTCGGAATAACGCTCGAGAATACGGAGATGCAGCCGGGCGAGTCATGGTTCCACGACATCTACAAACTGGCCGTCGTACACGAATCGGAGGGTTTGCTCGGGTACATCTACTGCGATCTGTTCGAGCGGCAGGGCAAACCGAACCAAGACTGTCACTTCACGATACAGGGCGGCAAGGTGTTGTCCGATGGTAGCTTCCAGAACCCGATCGTGGTCGTAATGCTGAACCTCACGCAGCCCCGCTGGTCGGGCCCGACCCTACTGACCCCTTCCATGGTGGACAATCTTTTCCACGAGATGGGACACGCCATGCACTCGATGCTCGCCCGAACCGAATACCAGCACGTCACCGGCACGCGGTGCAGCACCGACTTCGCGGAGGTTCCCTCGGTACTGATGGAATACTTTGCCAGCGATCCACGCGTGCTTCGATCTTTCGCAAAGCACTTCCAAACCCAGGAGCCCATGCCGGAGAGCATGATCGAGCGGCTCTGCGCGTCCAAACATTTGTTCACCGCCAGTGAGACACAGCTGCAGGTGTTTTATTCGGCACTGGATCAGGCTTACCACGGGGGCCACGGAGTACACGCCGGAAGTACAACTCAGACGCTACAGAAAGTGCAGAACACATATTACGGGCTGCCCTACGTGGAGAACACGGCGTGGCAGCTACGATTCTCGCATCTGGTAGGATACGGCGCAAAGTATTACTCGTACCTCATTTCACGGGCCATCGCTTCGTGGATATGGCAAACGTACTTCGAGCGGGACCCGTTCAGCCGGACGCAGGGTGAGAAATATCGCAGAGGCTGTCTTGCTTACGGTGGTGGCATTCCCAGCCGTTTACTGGTATCAAATTTCCTCGGACGAGAGATAACCGCCACCAACCTAACGTCTAGCCTGGTGAACGAGATAGACACATCTAGCGAGCGGTTGAAGTATGTGGAAAGCCATTTCCAGTAGGCGATGGGGTGGAATCTGGAAAGATAACTTCTTGTGTGATATGCCCTGGAGGGAAACCTTCGTAGCAAATAAAATGCCAATCCGTTGTTCACCGCAACAACAACCCGCACGGTGTACTCTCATGGTTCACTCTTTAGAAAACAGTCGCGTCCGTAGCTTATACGTTCACACTCTTCGCAGATGGTTTTTATTACAAAATGTACATATGCAATACACGTTTTGCTTTTCTCTTTTATGCATAACCGAACGAATACGAGACGCAGTACCGGGTTGATGGTGCGCGCTGCACGGCCAGGAGGAGAAAAACGTTTGCTGCTTTGCGTGTTGTTGAATTAAAAATTGTAAACAAATTCTTGACGACCTCTCTCTCTCTCTCCCGTTTGGTGTTGTTTGCACTAACGAAAGATACTAAGTAAATAGGATCGGTATCTTGCGCTCTTTGTCGAACGTTCGTGGAAGGACTTAGGCGACGTAGTTATACTGATTCTGATTATCCTTATCTCGTTCCATGTAGTCCCGATCGATCAACGATTCGATTCTTTTCTTTAAATCAGCCGGCTGTGGGAGACACAAGTTTAGGACAACGTTGCACTGGAAAGATTTGGCTCCGTAAGCCATGCGCAACTCACCTTAACGGGGAAAGTCAGTTGTTTGTACAACTCCGTGATCAAAAGGTTGTGGCTAAGTGTTTTCCTCATCTTCATGATTCGTACAATAGCTGCATCGATCTGATATTGTCGGTCCTGGTAAACACGTTCTTCGGTGGCCTTTTGCTCCTCCGTCTGTGAACGAAAATAACGCTTATGAGGTTGCCAAAAGTCGTACCAAAAAATGTAAATGCAACTGACCGTTTCCTTCATTTGGATTTGATTGATCTTGATTCTAAACAACTTATTCGTGAACTCGTTGTTGAACTGAAACTTGTCGGTGTTTTCCACCTCACGGCCTTTGGGTATTTTGGTGAGCACGCGCGCCTTTCCGCAGGCCAGCGATTGCAAGGTGCGTTTCAATTCTCCCGCCTGCGAACAAACGAATTAAAGTAAGGAGGTTTTTTTTCCAAACTATGTACTTGCCCACGCGTACCTCAATGTTAACAGCTGTACGAATTTCATCGAATGAAATCGCGGCATTGTAGTTGAACAAGAGCAACACTAGCGCTTGAAAGAGCGACACTTGCAGATCTTTTGGACCCTGAAAGCAAAAGAAACCTCATTTCGATATGTAGATGACATCCCCGAGAAGGACAGGACAAGTCACATCAATTCAATTACCGCATCGAATTGCGCCTTAAGCACACAGTGTCCCAGCGTTGGCTGCCACTGAAGCTTTCGACCACTGTGCTTCGCTAAGTAGAACTTGTTGAATATCGATTGATACTGTAGCAATTCCTGTGGCAGCGTCACCTCCATCACCGGGTATGTTGGCCAGAAGCCCATGGTAAGGATGTTAACCGTAAGATCGATATTTTGCAGCTCCTTGTGCTCCGAGTTCTGCATGCTCTAGAAATCGAAAGAAACAGTATCGTAGTACGAACATAGCCGACCGTCACATCCATCCAGCCTTACCTGCTTGAAGGCAAAATTTATGTCCCGGCTCAGTTCCATGTCCTTGAACATGCCCTCCAGCTTTGAGGTGAATCCTCCGCCGCACTCCTGCTTCAGCTTCGACAGCATGCTTTTCTCCGCGTCCACGGAAGCCGACTTTCCGACCAGCAGACGCTTGGCAAGGTCTTTCTTGTAGAACGCCTCGAACACATCCTTACCATGGATGAAGCGGAACTGCACCATGATCTTGTCCAGTATCTGCTCCAGCTCCTCCTCCGTCGCCTCCTTGTTGCCCGCCCGCAGCTTCATGTCCACGTACTTGGCGATCAGCTCGGCCGGTTTGTTCGATCGTTGATTGATGAAGTACTCGAACGCTTCGCGCAGCGAGTTGCCGAACTTTTCGTTCCGCTCGAAGCACGTGTTGACAATGTTGTCCATCTTGTCCTTGTAGTCCAGTAGGTCTTGCACCATCGATTTGTCCTTTTCCGGGTCGATCACGATCGTTCGGCCCTTCTTTTTGATGTACGCGTTAAAGTGTGCACACAGCTCGGTGGTGCCGTTTTTCACGCGGCTGAATATTTTGTAAAGGCGCGTCAGATCGGCCAGCCGGTTCTCCTCCAGCAGCAGATCCAACCCTTTCTGCAGGATGCCGGTGACGTGTTCGTTGATCAACTGCCGCTCAACGGTTACGATCAGCTGGTGCCGGGTGCAGCTGTCCAGGTAGTGTTCCAGGCGTTCGTCTTCCTCGTTCAACCGCTTGTCCACGTGCTGCAGATAGTCCGGCACGTCCAGCTCTTCCATCTTTGCCTGTCCCTCCGCCTGGTACAGGTGCTTGGTGGCCATAAGGAACTTTTGTTCGAACGCGTCCCGATAGATCTGGAGGTCGGATAGCATGCGCAGCAGGCTTTTGAGCAGCGACCGGTCAACCGTCTCGCCGTGACGCTCCTTTTCGATCAGAATCAGTATGCCTTCGACGGTGCGTGCCTGCACCAGGCTGTTCAGGGCGATGTGGTCCCGGAACAGCTCCAGTCCCATCTCCCAGATCGAGTGCACCGTCGGGTTGTTCAGGACGTATATACGGTCGAGATAGAGGAAGATGCTGCGGATCATGATCATCTGCTGGCAGTGCGACTGCCAGTAATCGTTCATTTTCTTCAGGTATACCAGTTTGTCACCGGACTCGGACAGGAACGGTACTATGTTTGCCTTCACGTGCTGCTCAACCAAGGCCGTGAGGTTGACGTACAGCTGCGAATCCATCTTATCCTCACACATGTGCGATACCGCCTGGCAGAGGCATTCTAGCGAATATTCTATCGGCGTCGATGTCTGAATGGCGATTACCGCTTTCCGTAGCTGATTCCATGTTGTTTCTTCGAAATTTTCCGGTATTGAAGGAAAAGCTGGAAACAGAATTGGGGAAAGAAAACACATTACCACACTCAAGAACAAAGAGCGTTGCAGTTCACAAACGATCACAATCTAGTTTGCAGCTGTACCGAATGTGCTTCGATTTGGCTAACC
The DNA here is from genome assembly GCA_002091845.1 of Anopheles cracens. Taxonomy (NCBI): domain Eukaryota; kingdom Metazoa; phylum Arthropoda; class Insecta; order Diptera; family Culicidae; genus Anopheles; species Anopheles cracens. The sequence goes on along the minus strand of KZ068215.1, from coordinate 102,533 downwards.
GAGCAAGGTCAAGCGACTGGCGACAACCGCAGCAGCAACAACAGGAGCATCGAAACTTACATTTCATATTTTTGATGACAATTTTTTTAACATCCCCAGGCTTTCCCGTCGTTGTCGTCTTGATGACGGCTCCATTGATAGGGCTGAGGGCGGAAAAGTTGGCCCGTTTTCGGTCATTTTCGGTGTGATGCATCGTTGCAGCTCCACCAGTGGCTCGAGCAGCCTGCGCCTCCTCCACTAATGACAGCTTGCGCTGCGGTGGTTCGGTCTGCTTTCGCTTATTTTGCGTTCCTCTTGTACG
>KZ068215.1:86410-102222 GCA_002091845.1 Anopheles cracens | reverse complement strand
ATGCAGGCCACAAGACCACTTCTTCCAAGGTGCACTGACGAGGCTATATGCTGGCCACTGTAATTTCGTAACGATGCCGAACGTGCAAAGCGGGCACGAAGGTTTAGCTTGCACGAGTCGAAAAGAATCCTGATGCCCTACTGTCGGAGAGCAGCACTCAGTGGGTTGAACGCAAAAAGGAAACAAAATGACCGAACGACGGTGGCGCTACCGCAAAACACCTAAATTGGTTCACACCGTTGCTAGGCACGGTCGGTGCAAACATGCAGAGGATTTCCCACCGGAAAAGACACTGGGACAACGGGAATAACTTTGCTATTTAGCTATCTGTTGCAGGATTTCCGCTAAAAACCTCACACCAAACATTCGCTCGGAAGCGATTTTGTGGGTTAGCAATTTCGTCGCTGAATAAAACGTCATTTTCGCGTCTTTCGCGTTTATACCGTTCTCCTTCAGGAGTGCACGCTGCCGTACCGGGTACCTTTTCTAGGTAGCTCCGTGGCAAACGTTGATTTCTTCCACTGCATTTGAATGAACCGTTATGCAGTAAGTAATTTGAGCATTTAATTACATTTAAAAGCTACACAATAGAGAGTTCTCTAAATGGGGCTGTACTTTGGCTATGACGAAAATATGTCCCAAGAAACTGTTTTGTGCAAATAAAAAAGGCGAAGACTTCTGTACTTTCAACGGAACACAAAATTATCAAAACGTTAAAACATGCCTGTTTCGTTTAAATAAGAGCCAAAGTTTCATTCAAGACATTCAAGAAGAAGGATCAAATATAAAAAGTATGTAAAACCAATCCCATCAGCTTAGTTTCGAAAAGTTGTTTCGGATATACCGCATCAATGTAGTAGTCACGGATTTTTTCCGATCTAACATTGAATTTTGTACATTTAATCTATAGAATCACCGGTTCCGATTTACGATATTACCATAAGTTTAACATGCTATTTCATAAATACTAATATGATTTCAGTAACGATTAGCTGCTTTGCTTTATGTTTATTTTGGTATGATTATACTTTATTTTGTGTATGCTTGATTTGTTGTCTAGTTGGCTCAGGAGTAAACCATGAAATGCGTTCTGACTGTTCCAATTGCAAGTGCAGCAGCGCCAGTCACGCTACCCCACATGCGACCCGGAGAGGATGATGACCCAAGCTTGTCCATTCCGTTCCATCCATTGGCAGTAGGTTTCACTTTTCCTTTACTTTCCTTTCCTTTCCTGTAGATTGCATATTATCTAACAAACACTTGCTCTCTGGTTAAAAAATCGATACGATTCATGGAACTGACAATTGGTACTTGGAAATGGAAACTGCATGCTGCATAGAAACTTGTGTGGTTTTGAAATTTCACATTACCGCGCCATTTTGTATTGGTTGAAATGTATGCGCCCTACAGATTGACGGAGGTAACTGATTGCGATGGGGAAACTAAACAATCGTCCTTGGAGTTCATTGTTGTTAGCTTGTTTGCATACTATACTCAGTAGATTTGTATTTGTTTCTCAGTTGTTTTTTTTTTATGTTTTATACATACTGGCACGTGGTATTTCCATTTTGATTGTAATGTAATGTAAAGTAATACAATATAGTTATCATCTTAATTTCAGCAGCAACGCTTGTGTCATTCAACTTTAACATCAGTGTAATAAGATATTCATTTCATTAATTATTTCTTTTACTTGGCAAAACTTACACATATTTCACTATGCTATATGTTACATATGGTTGCAAATGCATATGTAATAGTCATTGCGCTCCGCTAATACATAATGGAATTTATTATCTTACAGCAATAGTTATGATCTCTCTGATTTGGTTGAACTTTATTATATCCGCCCGGCCCAACGCTTGGCAGCTACGAACGAGGAGCAACATTATTCTCGAATTGATGCGTCAATAAAATTAATCGTTTACTGAATTTCATATGATCCGATATTACTTCGGAAGCGAGTGGCAAATTTGTAATGAATGGAGCAATAAATGGGGTTATTATTTTCGAGTTCTCGTGAAGTATAATAAATAAAAAAAGATTATTACAGCAGATTGTGAAAGGTTGCGACGAGAACCTATCGCTGAACATCGTTCCACTTCGGGTAAATATCACGGTAAAATATTTTGGAAAATAATAATTTAATCGATCGCGATCGTCGCGCGCTACACAAATGCTTGAAAAGGATGTGGTTTGTTGTGATTTGATGCATAAACGCTAAGAAAAGCTACAACTACCAAAACAGGCGCACACGCCTTTTTCCATCAAGCTTTTGGTTGTCGAGGGACTAGGAACGGTAAGTGCCTATTCGGCACTCATCTCAACTCTTGTTAGTTGCGGCGTTCGGCTTTCCTTTCACAGCATTCGATTGGCGTTTTGGAGACCGGTCGTCGGGACCTTCATTCGTCTATCATCTGCACGAAGCTGACCGGGAACATTCCGCGCCGCGTGCTGTCTCCTTCGATCTGGCCCTCCATCCAGTTCTCGTCATCGGTACGCTCGTTCAGCACGAGCAGAAATTCGCCTTCCTTGAACTCAAGCTCATCGTCGTTGTCGGCATTGCAATCGTACAATGCTCGACATCGTCGCAAAACGCCAGTCTATCGGAAAACAAACGGATAAGAAGATATTATTGCAATTCCGCATCGCACTTCCGCTATCGTCTCTGGTTGAATGTACGTACAAAGCTTCTATTAGACAGATTGAACGAATCCAAGCCAGTTGAGGAGGAGGCACCACCACTAACATCGTTGCGGCTGAAGCTACTGTTCGGGGAATCAATGTTACCGCCCGACGAAGACGCGGCCGAATGATCTAAAGTGTTTACTCGTATACCGGATGTGTCATAGTCCGCATACCCCGTACCCCGGATGTTGCCGTCTAAACTTGTTTCGTACGTCGCACTGTCTGCCGGACCTTTTATCTGTTTGAAACAAGGACAATCATATTTCACCAATCCCAACCAATCACTTTTCCCCGTCCAAATGCTTACCTTTCGCCGCATGACAATGGCATCGTCAATGGATGACAAGCTTTCATTCGATTGTCCGTTGGAAATGAATTTTTCTGAAGGAATAACCAGTGGAATTAGTATTGCTGGCCTGTATACGATAGTTTCCCACCGTTATGTACCTGCGTTGGCATTTACTGTCCCTGCGACCTGTGCAGGAATGGGTTGCTTCGGACGATTGGACACAGGTTTCAGCTGTGGAATCTCTCCGGCAGGTGGGAGCACCAGTTTGGCTCCAGCTGCAAATAGCGGTACAGTAATTGTAATAACAACTATCGAGTTTCAGCGAGCATTGTTTGTCCGCGTTCGCTTACCCAAGTTGCGGCCCAGCGATTCTCCGCTGGGAGAACGTTTGTGGCCTCCGGTGAAAGTGCTGAGGAAGTTTGGATCACGTCCTCCGACACTGCCGACACTGACGTTGGCAATAACCAGTGGAATTAGTATTGCTGGCCTGTATACGATAGTTTCCCACCGTTATGTACCTGCGTTGGCATTTACTGTCCCTGCGACCTGTGCAGGAATGGGTTGCTTCGGACGATTGGACACAGGTTTCAGCTGTGGAATCTCTCCGGCAGGTGGGAGCACCAGTTTGGCTCCAGCTGCAAATAGCGGTACAGTAATTGTAATAACAACTATCGAGTTTCAGCGAGCATTGTTTGTCCGCGTTCGCTTACCCAAGTTGCGGCCCAGCGATTCTCCGCTGGGAGAACGTTTGTGGCCTCCGGTGAAAGTGCTGAGGAAGTTTGGATCACGTCCTCCGACACTGCCGACACTGACGTTGGCAATAACCAGTGGAATTAGTATTGCTGGCCTGTATACGATAGTTTCCCACCGTTATGTACCTGCGTTGGCATTTACTGTCCCTGCGACCTGTGCAGGAATGGGTTGCTTCGGACGATTGGACACAGGTTTCAGCTGTGGAATCTCTCCGGCAGGTGGGAGCACCAGTTTGGCTCCAGCTGCAAATAGCGGTACAGTAATTGTAATAACAACTATCGAGTTTCAGCGAGCATTGTTTGTCCGCGTTCGCTTACCCAAGTTGCGGCCCAGCGATTCTCCGCTGGGAGAACGTTTGTGGCCTCCGGTGAAAGTGCTGAGGAAGTTTGGATCACGTCCTCCGACACTGCCGACACTGACGTTGGCAATAACCAGTGGAATTAGTATTGCTGGCCTGTATACGATAGTTTCCCACCGTTATGTACCTGCGTTGGCATTTACTGTCCCTGCGACCTGTGCAGGAATGGGTTGCTTCGGACGATTGGACACAGGTTTCAGCTGTGGAATCTCTCCGGCAGGTGGGAGCACCAGTTTGGCTCCAGCTGCAAATAGCGGTACAGTAATTGTAATAACAACTATCGAGTTTCAGCGAGCATTGTTTGTCCGCGTTCGCTTACCCAAGTTGCGGCCCAGCGATTCTCCGCTGGGAGAACGTTTGTGGCCTCCGGTGAAAGTGCTGAGGAAGTTTGGATCACGTCCTCCGACACTGCCGACACTGACGTTGGCAATAACCAGTGGAATTAGTATTGCTGGCCTGTATACGATAGTTTCCCACCGTTATGTACCTGCGTTGGCATTTACTGTCCCTGCGACCTGTGCAGGAATGGGTTGCTTCGGACGATTGGACACAGGTTTCAGCTGTGGAATCTCTCCGGCAGGTGGGAGCACCAGTTTGGCTCCAGCTGCAAATAGCGGTACAGTAATTGTAATAACAACTATCGAGTTTCAGCGAGCATTGTTTGTCCGCGTTCGCTTACCCAAGTTGCGGCCCAGCGATTCTCCGCTGGGAGAACGTTTGTGGCCTCCGGTGAAAGTGCTGAGGAAGTTTGGATCACGTCCTCCGACACTGCCGACACTGACGTTGGCAATAACCAGTGGAATTAGTATTGCTGGCCTGTATACGATAGTTTCCCACCGTTATGTACCTGCGTTGGCATTTACTGTCCCTGCGACCTGTGCAGGAATGGGTTGCTTCGGACGATTGGACACAGGTTTCAGCTGTGGAATCTCTCCGGCAGGTGGGAGCACCAGTTTGGCTCCAGCTGCAAATAGCGGTACAGTAATTGTAATAACAACTATCGAGTTTCAGCGAGCATTGTTTGTCCGCGTTCGCTTACCCAAGTTGCGGCCCAGCGATTCTCCGCTGGGAGAACGTTTGTGGCCTCCGGTGAAAGTGCTGAGGAAGTTTGGATCACGTCCTCCGACACTGCCGACACTGACGTTGGCAATAACCAGTGGAATTAGTATTGCTGGCCTGTATACGATAGTTTCCCACCGTTATGTACCTGCGTTGGCATTTACTGTCCCTGCGACCTGTGCAGGAATGGGTTGCTTCGGACGATTGGACACAGGTTTCAGCTGTGGAATCTCTCCGGCAGGTGGGAGCACCAGTTTGGCTCCAGCTGCAAATAGCGGTACAGTAATTGTAATAACAACTATCGAGTTTCAGCGAGCATTGTTTGTCCGCGTTCGCTTACCCAAGTTGCGGCCCAGCGATTCTCCGCTGGGAGAACGTTTGTGGCCTCCGGTGAAAGTGCTGAGGAAGTTTGGATCACGTCCTCCGACACTGCCGACACTGACGTTGGCAATAACCAGTGGAATTAGTATTGCTGGCCTGTATACGATAGTTTCCCACCGTTATGTACCTGCGTTGGCATTTACTGTCCCTGCGACCTGTGCAGGAATGGGTTGCTTCGGACGATTGGACACAGGTTTCAGCTGTGGAATCTCTCCGGCAGGTGGGAGCACCAGTTTGGCTCCAGCTGCAAATAGCGGTACAGTAATTGTAATAACAACTATCGAGTTTCAGCGAGCATTGTTTGTCCGCGTTCGCTTACCCAAGTTGCGGCCCAGCGATTCTCCGCTGGGAGAACGTTTGTGGCCTCCGGTGAAAGTGCTGAGGAAGTTTGGATCACGTCCTCCGACACTGCCGACACTGACGTTGGCAATAACCAGTGGAATTAGTATTGCTGGCCTGTATACGATAGTTTCCCACCGTTATGTACCTGCGTTGGCATTTACTGTCCCTGCGACCTGTGCAGGAATGGGTTGCTTCGGACGATTGGACACAGGTTTCAGCTGTGGAATCTCTCCGGCAGGTGGGAGCACCAGTTTGGCTCCAGCTGCAAATAGCGGTACAGTAATTGTAATAACAACTATCGAGTTTCAGCGAGCATTGTTTGTCCGCGTTCGCTTACCCAAGTTGCGGCCCAGCGATTCTCCGCTGGGAGAACGTTTGTGGCCTCCGGTGAAAGTGCTGAGGAAGTTTGGATCACGTCCTCCGACACTGCCGACACTGACGTTGGCAATAACCAGTGGAATTAGTATTGCTGGCCTGTATACGATAGTTTCCCACCGTTATGTACCTGCGTTGGCATTTACTGTCCCTGCGACCTGTGCAGGAATGGGTTGCTTCGGACGATTGGACACAGGTTTCAGCTGTGGAATCTCTCCGGCAGGTGGGAGCACCAGTTTGGCTCCAGCTGCAAATAGCGGTACAGTAATTGTAATAACAACTATCGAGTTTCAGCGAGCATTGTTTGTCCGCGTTCGCTTACCCAAGTTGCGGCCCAGCGATTCTCCGCTGGGAGAACGTTTGTGGCCTCCGGTGAAAGTGCTGAGGAAGTTTGGATCACGTCCTCCGACACTGCCGACACTGACGTTGGCAATAACCAGTGGAATTAGTATTGCTGGCCTGTATACGATAGTTTCCCACCGTTATGTACCTGCGTTGGCATTTACTGTCCCTGCGACCTGTGCAGGAATGGGTTGCTTCGGACGATTGGACACAGGTTTCAGCTGTGGAATCTCTCCGGCAGGTGGGAGCACCAGTTTGGCTCCAGCTGCAAATAGCGGTACAGTAATTGTAATAACAACTATCGAGTTTCAGCGAGCATTGTTTGTCCGCGTTCGCTTACCCAAGTTGCGGCCCAGCGATTCTCCGCTGGGAGAACGTTTGTGGCCTCCGGTGAAAGTGCTGAGGAAGTTTGGATCACGTCCTCCGACACTGCCGACACTGACGTTGGCAATAACCAGTGGAATTAGTATTGCTGGCCTGTATACGATAGTTTCCCACCGTTATGTACCTGCGTTGGCATTTACTGTCCCTGCGACCTGTGCAGGAATGGGTTGCTTCGGACGATTGGACATGCAGGCCACAAGACCACTTCTTCCAAGGTGCACTGACGAGGCTATATGCTGGCCACTGTAATTTCGTAACGATGCCGAACGTGCAAAGCGGGCACGAAGGTTTAGCTTGCACGAGTCGAAAAGAATCCTGATGCCCTACTGTCGGAGAGCAGCACTCAGTGGGTTGAACGCAAAAAGGAAACAAAATGACCGAACGACGGTGGCGCTACCGCAAAACACCTAAATTGGTTCACACCGTTGCTAGGCACGGTCGGTGCAAACATGCAGAGGATTTCCCACCGGAAAAGACACTGGGACAACGGGAATAACTTTGCTATTTAGCTATCTGTTGCAGGATTTCCGCTAAAAACCTCACACCAAACATTCGCTCGGAAGCGATTTTGTGGGTTAGCAATTTCGTCGCTGAATAAAACGTCATTTTCGCGTCTTTCGCGTTTATACCGTTCTCCTTCAGGAGTGCACGCTGCCGTACCGGGTACCTTTTCTAGGTAGCTCCGTGGCAAACGTTGATTTCTTCCACTGCATTTGAATGAACCGTTATGCAGTAAGTAATTTGAGCATTTAATTACATTTAAAAGCTACACAATAGAGAGTTCTCTAAATGGGGCTGTACTTTGGCTATGACGAAAATATGTCCCAAGAAACTGTTTTGTGCAAATAAAAAAGGCGAAGACTTCTGTACTTTCAACGGAACACAAAATTATCAAAACGTTAAAACATGCCTGTTTCGTTTAAATAAGAGCCAAAGTTTCATTCAAGACATTCAAGAAGAAGGATCAAATATAAAAAGTATGTAAAACCAATCCCATCAGCTTAGTTTCGAAAAGTTGTTTCGGATATACCGCATCAATGTAGTAGTCACGGATTTTTTCCGATCTAACATTGAATTTTGTACATTTAATCTATAGAATCACCGGTTCCGATTTACGATATTACCATAAGTTTAACATGCTATTTCATAAATACTAATATGATTTCAGTAACGATTAGCTGCTTTGCTTTATGTTTATTTTGGTATGATTATACTTTATTTTGTGTATGCTTGATTTGTTGTCTAGTTGGCTCAAGAGTAAACCATGAAATGCGTTCTGACTGTTCCAATTGCAAGTGCAGCAGCGCCAGTCACGCTACCCCACATGCGACCCGGAGAGGATGATGACCCAAGCTTGTCCATTCCGTTCCATCCATTGGCAGTAGGTTTCACTTTTCCTTTACTTTCCTTTCCTTTCCTGTAGATTGCATATTATCTAACAAACACTTGCTCTCTGGTTAAAAAATCGATACGATTCATGGAACTGACAATTGGTACTTGGAAATGGAAACTGCATGCTGCATAGAAACTTGTGTGGTTTTGAAATTTCACATTACCGCGCCATTTTGTATTGGTTGAAATGTATGCGCCCTACAGATTGACGGAGGTAACTGATTGCGATGGGGAAACTAAACAATCGTCCTTGGAGTTCATTGTTGTTAGCTTGTTTGCATACTATACTCAGTAGATTTGTATTTGTTTCTCAGTTGTTTTTTTTATGTTTTATACATACTGGCACGTGGTATTTCCATTTTGATTGTAATGTAATGTAAAGTAATACAATATAGTTATCATCTTAATTTCAGCAGCAACGCTTGTGTCATTCAACTTTAACATCAGTGTAATAAGATATTCATTTCATTAATTATTTCTTTTACTTGGCAAAACTTACACATATTTCACTATGCTATATGTTACATATGGTTGCAAATGCATATGTAATAGTCATTGCGCTCCGCTAATACATAATGGAATTTATTATCTTACAGCAATAGTTATGATCTCTCTGATTTGGTTGAACTTTATTATATCCGCCCGGCCCAACGCTTGGCAGCTACGAACGAGGAGCAACATTATTCTCGAATTGATGCGTCAATAAAATTATTCGTTTACTGAATTTCATATGATCCGATATTACTTCGGAAGCGAGTGGCAAATTTGTAATGAATGGAGCAATAAATGGGGTTATTATTTTCGAGTTCTCGTGAAGTATAATAAATAAAAAAAGATTATTACAGCAGATTGTGAAAGGTTGCGACGAGAACCTATCGCTGAATCGTTTACTGAATTTCATATGATCCGATATTACTTCGGAAGCGAGTGGCAAATTTGTAATGAATGGAGCAATAAATGGGGTTATTATTTTCGAGTTCTCGTGAAGTATAATAAATAAAAAAAGATTATTACAGCAGATTGTGAAAGGTTGCGACGAGAACCTATCGCTGAACATCGTTCCACTTCGGGTAAATATCACGGTAAAATATTTTGGAAAATAATAATTTAATCGATCGCGATCGTCGCGCGCTACACAAATGCTTGAAAAGGATGTGGTTTGTTGTGATTTGATGCATAAACGCTAAGAAAAGCTACAACTACCAAAACAGGCGCACACGCCTTTTTCCATCAAGCTTTTGGTTGTCGAGGGACTAGGAACGGTAAGTGCCTATTCGGCACTCATCTCAACTCTTGTTAGTTGCGGCGTTCGGCTTTCCTTTCACAGCATTCGATTGGCGTTTTGGAGACCGGTCGTCGGGACCTTCATTCGTCTATCATCTGCACGAAGCTGACCGGGAACATTCCGCGCCGCGTGCTGTCTCCTTCGATCTGGCCCTCCATCCAGTTCTCGTCATCGGTACGCTCGTTCAGCACGAGCAGAAATTCGCCTTCCTTGAACTCAAGCTCATCGTCGTTGTCGGCATTGCAATCGTACAATGCTCGACATCGTCGCAAAACGCCAGTCTATCGGAAAACAAACGGATAAGAAGATATTATTGCAATTCCGCATCGCACTTCCGCTATCGTCTCTGGTTGAATGTACGTACAAAGCTTCTATTAGACAGATTGAACGAATCCAAGCCAGTTGAGGAGGAGGCACCACCACTAACATCGTTGCGGCTGAAGCTACTGTTCGGGGAATCAATGTTACCGCCCGACGAAGACGCGGCCGAATGATCTAAAGTGTTTACTCGTATACCGGATGTGTCATAGTCCGCATACCCCGTACCCCGGATGTTGCCGTCTAAACTTGTTTCGTACGTCGCACTGTCTGCCGGACCTTTTATCTGTTTGAAACAAGGACAATCATATTTCACCAATCCCAACCAATCACTTTTCCCCGTCCAAATGCTTACCTTTCGCCGCATGACAATGGCATCGTCAATGGATGACAAGCTTTCATTCGATTGTCCGTTGGAAATGAATTTTTCTGAAGGAATAACCAGTGGAATTAGTATTGCTGGCCTGTATACGATAGTTTCCCACCGTTATGTACCTGCGTTGGCATTTACTGTCCCTGCGACCTGTGCAGGAATGGGTTGCTTCGGACGATTGGACACAGGTTTCAGCTGTGGAATCTCTCCGGCAGGTGGGAGCACCAGTTTGGCTCCAGCTGCAAATAGCGGTACAGTAATTGTAATAACAACTATCGAGTTTCAGCGAGCATTGTTTGTCCGCGTTCGCTTACCCAAGTTGCGGCCCAGCGATTCTCCGCTGGGAGAACGTTTGTGGCCTCCGGTGAAAGTGCTGAGGAAGTTTGGATCACGTCCTCCGACACTGCCGACACTGACGTTGGCGGAAGAATTGTACGGTTCGTAGCGGTCGAATATTTTGTTGTCGAAGTGAAGCTGTGTCTGCATTGATTTCGTAGACCCTCCACGCATTTCGCTCGACAGCAGCGCAGTGGGTCCCGCCGACGCACCGCTACCGGCGGCGGGATCGGAACCTCGTAGATGGGGCAGCGTGCTATACATGTCCGGATGGTGATGATGATGCAGTCCGTGCAAACCGTGTTGCGATGACACGCCAAACAAATCATTTTCCAAGTTCTGCGAGTGTCGCGGTGCGTGCGGTAGTGTACCGTAGGTTGTTGGCGGCGGTGCCGGGGCGGTGCGTTTCTTCAGGGAACCCAAGTTCACTGCAACGAAAGAGAACACTCGTATGTTGCACAACCGCTTGCCGAAACAAAAAAAAAAACTTTCATCGTCTAACTAACCAGATGAAGGTTTTTTACTTGATGACGCACTGAAAGCTGCAGCAGCGCTCGACGAAGACGTGGACCCCCCTTGTCGGGTGATGCCACCGGAGCTGCTGGAAATGGGACTAGAACCCGACGCGGGAATCGAGGAACCAGCGACACCGATAGCGTTGGACGTACTGCCACCGCTACCGGTAGCATAGTGCGAGGAGAACGTGGCGGATGTATTGAACTGCTTCGGACTAGTACCTGAGGATGGGAGCGGTGGTATTTGTCGTTGGTCACGCACTGCGTTCGGATTGCAACTAGAACTGGGACTGGATCCACTCTGTATCGAGTCGCATGTGGACGACCGAGATCGAAGCGCCACCGGTGAGTCACCACCTACAAAACTCGGTGGTCTGGACCGCGACTTACGCTCATCCATCAGCGCCGTGTCGTCGTCGGAAAAGTCCGTGGAACCATCGTCATGGATATTCCAGTCCGTGTTTATGTGATCGAAAGCGCTCTTTTCCCGCTTCATGGCATGCTCGATCTAAAGAAAATGCATTCAGAAGAACACATGACATGAAACGACATGTAATAAATCGACAACCATATGTGTGGTTTGTACTCTTACCAATTCTTTGCATGCCTCGTTTCCCATTTCTTTGGCAATATCCAACGCTAGTTTGTTTTGCGAATTCCGTACATCGCAATCACAACCCGAACGAAGCAGTAACTTCATGCACTCCCGGCGATCGTGCAGCGCGCATAGATGGAGTGCCGTGTTTTTACCAGTCATTTCCATTGGGCCTGGTGGGTTGGTCTGCTTGTTCAGACCCTGTGCGGTCATGTTCTGGATGAGAAAATCGACAATGTGCAGTGTCGAGCCCATTTCTCGCAGCACCCCTAAATGGAGTGCGGTTTCACCAAAATCCTAGGAAATGAAAGAGATGGGCATGAAACAAGGATAACAAACACAAACTTGTACGCACAAGAGCCTTCCTTACCGATGAAGGTAAAACACACGTTAGATCTGCTCCCTCTGCCCAAACCTGTAACAGCTGGCCAAGATCCGCGTTTATGACGGCTTGCTCGAGGTCGTTCCTAAGATCACGATCGTCGGCGCAAGTTCGCATCACGTATCGTTTGGCCACATATTTGGCACGAATGAAATCGTATCGTTCCTCCCTGGAATACGCAGACAAAGGCACATTATAAACAGGCAGCAGAAAAAGCTTAAAGTCTGCCAACTCACATTGAACTTTCTGGGGATAGCTTGCCCTGCGCGAGAGTTGCCTCCATTACTTCGTTCAGCGCATTGTTTCCCATAGCCCGGGCCACCAGCAACTGGGCCGTTGTCAAATTGTCCAACGTTAGGCTCTGTATGCGCGAATGGTGCACACCCAGATCCCGGTGGACTCCCGAGCACTGGATGCACACCAGAATTCCAAAATTCAAACTGATCCAGGTCACATCGTTCCGGGAGCCACAATCGCAGCACTGGTCGTTGCCCGGCAAATTTTGAATATGCTTAATAACAGTCTTCTGCAGCTCTACTAAACTCGGGCTCATCTGCGGGTTTGCGTGCTGGAATGCTTTGGCCAGTGCCTTTTCTTTGCAGTTGATCAACACCGACATCCACGCCTTCTGGTCCGCCTCATCCTCCGCTTGGAAATGATATGATCGATTATCTGGAAAAAGAAACGATTTCGAACCTCTTGATATCCGACGAACTTGCACAGGATTTGCAATAGGGCTACACTTACAGCTTATAAGATCAAAACCTTTCCTGTCATCAGCGAGTGGTTTTATTTGACAGGTTAGCAGGTTCACGCGTGTCGGCGCTTTCGATTCGTCCGCATGGCAGATGTCCAGGAATCCGTCGGCCGTAACGCGACATCGCCGTTTCTGCCACACGCGCCTCACTTTACCCTCACTTTTCTTTAGCAAATGGCCGCTGCGCGTGATGCCGTGGTTTTTGTCGCCCTGCAGCTGATGCAGTGAGTAACCGGCAGCGCCCCCCTTATCGCCGGGGGGAACGTTTTCTACGCGATCGAAGTCCGGCGTTGAGCGCAGCAGGGTGCGTAGTTCGAGCAGTTTGCGCCGTTCCTCATCCTGCTTATGACGAATCGTTTGCAGCTTTATACTGAGCTCTTCAATGTATGTCCCGAACACCTCTATCGTCTTCAGACCATCCTTAAAGTAACTGAAAATAATAAGATAAAAACACATTAACACTGGGAAAAGCAGGTATTCCCACAGATATTAGCCACAGAAACCTTTGCAGCCCACTGTATTCGACACCAAGTGCTGCACCATGCAGTTCGTTTGCCATGTGAGAAACGCTCATGGCGGACATGCTAGTCTTGAACGTCGGGGCAGTGCACAACATTTGATCGATTCCCCGTGTATCAAGATACTATCGCAAAATTATTATCAATATCATCATTTTTATCTTTACTGATACCGAACTAAACGTTTCCAACCAACCGTTTCCATGCAGCTCTGTCCAATTCCTCGATTCACGACTCACAGTGCTTTATACTTACTTGTTTTGAGCATGATAATATTCTACAAGGTGCTGCAGCAACTCGATCCCTTTTTTGGTTTTAATTTCGTTGAACTTGATGAGATACTGAAACGCGAAGAGAGATGGACAATAAATAGCAAACATTTGCACCACTAGCAGGAGGTTCGCTGCATTGAACGCCATTCAGTCAGGCCAATACCTCGCACATCTGCAGTTGAAACACGCGTCGTTCCTTTTCGATTTCTTCCGCTATTTCCGCTGGTGTAACCTCCGTGCGCATCATACCAACTTCTTTGGCGAGGGCTTTCTTTTCCTTTTCGATTTTCATCAGTTTGGAATCGTAATCTTTGGCCGCCTTGTCGAACGGGCGTTTCATCTCCCCTTTCATGCCACGGAGCTCCGATTTGAGCAGCGAATCCACAGGGAACATCACAATATTGTTGATGTTTTGCATCTAAAATGATATGAACAAATTATTCAACTGTTGCAACCGCTACTACAGTGCGTTTATACGTTACGTACTAAAGTTTTCATCAGCGCACTTAGCTCTTTGGTCACGACAGAAAACTTTAAAAACGCAGCTCCTATGTCAGGCTCCTCTTTAGACAATGCGACCGAGCCCAGCCGTTCCAGAGCCCGCACCAAACACATTTCGTTGTCCACATGCGCTAAAGTAAGATACAAATTTGGTTACTACTTTCCGTAAAACATGCGACAGTTACGACGATCATTACTTACTATTTCCGGAGTTATGTATTGCCTTTACGGCTTTTTTCAATTTCGTCAGCCCTTCTCGATCGAAGTCCAGCGTCTAGTAATGGATCGAATTTATGATTAAATTTAATTGTTAAGATGATAATGTATTATTAACATTACGTTCCAAAGAACTACTTCTTAGTTAAAAAAAGTTAGCGTAGTAGAAAGCCCGTACTGTGCACGTTCCATCGCCCGTGACCTTATATAAACTGTTTATATTAGCATCGCTATTCGCTAGCGTAAGGACAAGTAATTATTAATTCAATTCACCCACTCTCAATTAAAGCACGGGCGTCTTCCCCGTTACTGTCAGTCGGAATTCAATATGCCAAATTCATGATCATCGTATGTCAAATATGGTAGAGGAAATCAACGTGTGCGCTAGAACAAAGGAGGACTTTATTCAATTTGTCGCGTAGTTCCAATAACGAAACAATTGCTCCAGACAACAACCCCCGGGCCCAAGCCCGGTAATAGCTACAACTTATGAGCTCCTGTACCGATAACAATCAAATCGTATCGAAGCAATCGGTGCTCAGGGAACGGTTAGAATCTAAGAAGCAAATTTTATAACTTAATTTCAAATCGCTCATCTCACCTCTTCTAGTGCGGCGATGGTTTGCCTGCACTGAGCCATCCGTGACACGAACGTGGACGTTGTCGGAGAGTTGTAGTCCTCTCGAGTTTCCTCGAGGAATTCTCCAACACCAATAAGCTCCGGCATGGTGATAGTTTTATTGATTTATGCGTTTCAATGTTAATATATAGCTTACGCACCCAGTCGCAGGTAGTGGGACGTCTATAGAAATCACTGTTGCTGGATTATTTGTAGTTTATAATTAACATCTATAGCTGCACGGGACAGACGCATCGCCCTTTTTTAGAACATCGAGCACGATTGGATGCAGGTCATCTCTTTTCAAACGTGCAAATATTACACGAGCATGCACAATATGATGATGCTGCTGCTGCCAGGGCTAGGACGGTTAATCACCGCCTGTGCCGACATCACTGACACCACCATCGCACAGAATTGCGCATAGCTTTAATCATCAATTTGATATCAATTTTCTTCTACTGGTAACACTTTTCCACTTAGTTTCGATTACACTTGGAGTGCGTATGGGTTTTCACGGTCAATCACTCTATGCGTTCAACACGCGCGTTCGATTTGCGTAAAATACTCGCAATCAGCGTTGACACGGCATGCTGCGAGTTGGAATTCCATAATATCTAAAAATAAAATTTTCACACTTCACGTTATTTATACAATCACAGCACTCGCTGATGGACACCTTGCTTGTTTCGCGAGTTTATCTGGACACTTTCCCTATTATGTTGTTGTTGTCTTCTTGTGTGACTTCGTATTGCACTCTTT
>KZ068215.1:69216-80580 GCA_002091845.1 Anopheles cracens | reverse complement strand
GAGAGGTCCAATGTGGCAGCGAGGGCGAAGAGTAACCGGTGCTGGCGCTTGATAAGTAAGTACACTATCGAGTTCTATGAAACCAAATACTTACCGGGATTCGATAAAACGCCGTACAGTGTGCAAAAAGTGCAATGCTAGTTGTGTATACAAAAATCATTTTTATTACTTAGCCATTATCTGTTCCAGCGGAAAAGGACGTACGACGATAGGTAATGTATAGTATTCAAAAGTGAGGTTCATTTTAGTTGTGTTCGTCATAAACATATGTCTGATTGTTGCAAATTGCTGTAGCAACAAAAATGCATCGAAAGCGGATTAGTGAAATAGAAGAAGAAAAAAAGTTGTTGTTTCTCCCTTTATCGGACATGGTAATGGTTCGTCTTCCTAGATTGGCTCGCGGATTGCCTTCATGGCCGCCATGGCGGTTTTCTCCAAACGGACAAACAGGCACTAGCGTACGCTAGTTCGCAGCTGGGAGAGAATCTTAAAATGTGTCAAGCGATTCATTTCAAACCGTTCAAAGCAGCGTTACTGGAACTACTACTTGAAGTAGCGAAACAGACAGTACACAGTGACAGGGGGTTCCTCACAAGATAGTGCAGAACGTTCGAATGAGTCGTGCTGGTGGGAAAAGAAATTGGAGAGGAAAGAGGAGTGTTATCGTAGTTGAGATTATTTGGGTGATCGGGTAATAGAAAACTGTGCGAAGTTGGCGAAGTTTGTGATCGTGGTATGTGCAGAAGAAGGTCGATGTGAGACAAAACGAAATGATATCTATACCAGGGTGCGAAAAACCTCTTTTTTTCAATAAAACACCAACAGACGGCCGGTATATTTGTCGTTCTCGCGGAGTTCGCTCGTTCAAAATGTCATTCATATATTTTCCGATATTCGAGTCCATTTTGATAGTTCACAATTCAATAAACGAATGCATGTGTCTCGTTAGCAGTGAAGGCACTATCATTGTTTTTTCTTAGCGCAAGAAACACAGGATAGTAGCAACTGAAGGAGTTTCGATTTCTTCTTTCCGGCTATTATTATTTTTTGTTAAATTTATAAGTCACTCGATGAGTGATACATTAAATACACAGGACAAACGTTGTGGATGATCGGAAGGATGTGCGTAAGTATCATAGACAGAGAGGGACAGAGTGTTCAAGTTGCACAAAGCGACGTAAAAGAGAAAGAGAGAAAAGAACGAGAGAAGAGAGATTGATTACTAACTGTGGTGGCATAAAATCAATATCAAAACATCAAAAACAACATCATAATGGTAAGCAGGCGGTTGACAAAAGAACGAAACATTTTTTCTGCTTACATACAGGTACACTCGATGTCGGCAATGTGTGTAATATAGTACGAACAGCTTTCGAGTAACAAAACCGCCCCAGTAAGAAAAACGTAGCAAGGCTCTAGTAATCAACACTGAACGGTTTGTTACAGAACGGAACGATGCGGAGGAACGCTTATGGAAAATAGTTACGATTGTATTATTACAACAACCTCTCACTGGGCGAGAAACATGGACAAGCCTGCTACTTCGATTGCGTGACGGGGAACAGAAAGTCCGCTTAAATGTATAGTGATGGAACTTTGTGCAACATCGGTGTGGTGGTGTATGGCTTTAAAAAATGTGTGAGAAATTTCGTTTCGAAATACTTTTGCTTTTCGTTTGGAAACTGACCAGATTTATTAAAATACACGTTTTTGTGATCCGGAGAAACATGCGGTACGAATGCGGTAGATTGAGTATAGGAGCGAGGGGGGTAAGATCGAGAAGTCATCATTGTTTGTCTTAATCATATTCCATAGCAAAACAACCAGAACAACAAAACAACGGATAACTTCATCACAATAGTACCCATGAAAGCAGTGTGGTGTACGCAAACGCACTCGTGTCATTTGGTAGTGCTTTGGCTGGTTGAAGGATGACTGGTTGGAACAGAGCGGTAGCGCTGCTGCCTCATGCGTGGTGATGGTGAATATATTAGCCATCGTCGATGTTCGGCTTCGAGAGATGATCGAGATATGAGAGAGGGGCAGTGACGGGCCAAGTATGCGCACGACGCCGGGGACATGATCGTTCGTTTAAAGTTTACCTAATTTTCCACTCCTCGACTCACGCTTACGGCGTGGAGGCACCGGAGGTGTCGGTTGACCCGCGGCCGGTTCAGTGTTAGCCGAACCGACCGCAGTCTGTTTGACGGCGTGTGGTGTGGTCTGTTGTGCGGACGGTGTCGGTGTCTCTGCTGGTGGAGATGTCGGAGATGCAGCGGAAGCTTCCATTGTTGCGTTCAAGGAAGCACCGCGATTTGAGGATCGCATTTGGTGGTTACGAATCGTCTCGGCCCTGTTGGACGATGCAATGGCGGCGGATGAAGGCGATACGACGGATGACGGAATGGCTGTACCAATGGCGGAGCCACGGTTCGCAGCGGCGGTTGATGGTGATGGTGACGACTTTCCCTTTGCCCGATCGGTCGGCGCAGCAGCCGTTGGTTGCCGTGGTTGCGTCGATGGTGAAATGTGTCGTTTTTTGCGTAATGCTTTGACTGGTTGCTGTGTTTGCAAGGATGCATTCGTTTTACCTGCTAGCGATTCCTGTGCCAATTGCTGTTGCTGCTGGAGCGGAGCCGATGGTGGAACCGCCGGTACGGACGATGGTTTGGACACGGTTGGTTGGCTGCTCACGTCCTGCGAAGGGAGAGCTTGGGCCCGCGATTCCACCTTTGGTGGCGTCGGTGGTGCTTCCGGTTTCGGCGCTGCAGCGGGCAGCTGAACCGTGGCACTGTCTACTACATCCGTCGCTGCAGTAATTGGCGAAGTGGGCGCTTGCTGTTCTTGATCATCCTCGACTGACGGATCGTAAATGAGTTTCGTAATTGTGCGCGTTTTGCCTTCTGGACTCTTGGTGGTTATGATTTGCTGGTAACCTGCAAAGACTTTCTTGGTCAATGTTGTCGTATTGGTTGTCGGATCGTACTGAATCGGTGGCGGTGGCTGCTTTGTTTGGCGTCCCATCGCGAAACTACTGCCGACGGTCGTGGATAAACTGACAGCGGCATCGTCTTCCTCCGCGATAACCGGCGGTGGCACGACTGCAGCTGCAGTTATCGTATGTCGTTCATGTTGATGATGAGCGCAACCCAACGAATACGAATGGTACATGTTTTGCGTCCGAGTGTAAGTATAAGCATGCGTACGGGGTTATGTTTCCAGGTGTGATAGCAAGCAATCAACGCAATAAGAAACGAACCGAAAGAAAAACCCAAAAATAATCGAAAATATCTCCATCGAGTTTTTACGTTTAACGATGTCCACAGCACGATACGGATCCGTGGAAGAAAGTTGGAATTTGCAAGAAGGATAAAGGAGAACAGGATCATGGCGGTATGGTCCGATACGGGGGAGGGAAGAGAAGAAAGATTAAGAAAGAAAGGAAATCGTAGTTAGATTCTGTGTGATTCCTATACGCGGCACCGAGGGGTATTCAAACATGGGAGTTAAAGTGAAATGACATAACAAATTATTGCATTGTATCGATCAACTCAACAACAGTATAAATCTTGTGAAGCTTCAGGCTTTTTTGGGAGAACAATCGTTTGCATGAATCTGTAGATTCATTTGAATCATAATCAGAATCTAAATATTCATGGATCATTCATAATTATCGGGAAATCCATCATTATTTGAAGATTTATGAATGCCGGAATACTTTGCATTGTCTAAATTTCTTTAAAAAAAACCTGTTAACCTTTGGGTTAGTTAATAAGGCATTTGACAAAACAAACTATGAGAAATTGGAATCTTCAAACATTCTTCATGAATCTTCAAATATAAATGAAGCTCTAAACTTGAGAGCACACGAATTAGATTTTCCGATGCGGTGGGACTTGAAAGTCATCGATATCCATGGTTACCGTGAGTTGGAAGCTATGGAAACCTCCGTTTTCAAATCGCACTTAATCAAAAAGGATTATACCATGCAAGGTTTTACTTGGAAACCCTGTAGCGGTAGGAAGCGTTTCGTTAGTTTTGTATGGGAAATGTTGCGAAGTATGTCATTTACTTATTTACTTGCCATTAAATTTGAAATCAATGAAATCACACAAAGAAATAAAGATATCACAAAAAATGCAGTTGTAATTTTTCTTTTCTGTGTATGTTAAATTGTTGTATGCGTTGATTCAAGATTTTTAAAATGATTTTTTAAAGCTTTTTATAGTGAGAAATTTGTCAACATATTTGTGGAGATATTGGTGTTAGAATTGAGAATGTCGTTGGTGTATATGAAGAATTATCGCAGAATTCGCAGAGATAACATGAGATAACATGAAAAACAAACAAACAGCATTCACTCTCCATCATGCTGTTTGCTATTCCACGTGAGATTTCGAAACAGATGAAACATATTGAATGCAGAGTAATTGTTTCCGCCAAACGTGTTGCTCTAACCGTGTATCCTAAAAATCCGTTCGAAGTTGTTTTTGTTTCTGGTTGCAATACGAAAACACCTCTGCTCAAGAGACAGCCGACCGATAAAAAGTACAAGTCACTTAGAAACAAGAATGATTATATATTTTCCTTAAATGAACTCTGTTATGACACATTTACACATTTGCTAGCAACGGCTCTACCCTGTGTTCGCCGCGAATGGGCCTAAACAATACCAACGTGACGATGGATGAGATGAGTCCACTTATTGTATCCACTGATTGGCTTCCGTACCAATGACTTGGTTAGTTTTGTGCAATAGCTACTATAGCAGGTTTCTGAAGTGTCATACTTGTGCCGTAAGCCGGTAAAATCTCTACGATGTATTGGAATCAGCCGATTGTTGACGCGATGCGATTTGTGTTTTCCGAGTTCTAGCTAATGGCACTGTAATTTTGATCTAATTTTGCTTGATATATATGAACAAAAGAAAGAGAAAAAATGCATATACGGCATGATAATAACGAGACGGTTGGTGAATCGACCCACGATATCTTTGCTAAAATTTGACGTATATATGCTCCTATATCACATCGTCCTTGTAATACCACTCTACCACTACGTTGGAGGAAGTTCTTGTTCGTTGCTTCCCGCTTAAACGATTAAAATACCAACATAAAATCATGACCATGATCGACAAGTCTAGTGCTTACACTAGCGTTGGTTGCACGAGTCGTAACGAAGACCAATGGGAGTAATTAGTTGAACACTTTACACTGCTCACGGTGGTGAGATTAGAGACGGGACGTACGCATGAGTATGGAGACAACACACAGCAGAAAAACAAATTTAATCGATGGACGACAGTGGTTAGTTGGAAGCGGATGCCTGACTGGTGCCGCCGGCGAGTGCAGGCGTTGGTGATACGAGGTCAATTACCTTCCTTTTTATCGACCGAAAGCTTCTCCTCCGGCTGCGGTGTGGGCGAACGATCCTTCGCATCCCGCTTCGGAGTGGCAGATCTGGATCGCGATGGGGGGCGGCTTGAGCGTTGTGGGGTGGTGGAAACCGGTGCCGCTTGGGCGACGGCCTCTTCCGGAGCTTGACCAGCTCCGGCGTTGAGCGTTTGCTGAATGCGTTTCCAAATGTTGTCGAACGAGTCCCGGCCCATATAGTCGATGTTACCCGTTTCCCAACACTGGCGGCGCATATGCTCTTCGTACGCTTCCTGCTCCTGCGATTTTGCCTCGCCAAGATGCAACTGAGCTAGCGCCCCGGCAAGACCACTCTGCAAAACAAATATCATAGAGCGACGTTTAGCAGCGTACTTCATTTTGGGCGATGAGCTTGACACCGAGTGGAACAGAATCGAATCAGACAGCCAAAAAGAATGGTACATAATGGTCACATTCAGATACGTCCAAGACAGTACACACGACAATGGTCCACTAAATATACACACAAATGGAGGAAAAGAACGATGTCTGACAGTAAGAGAAATTGTCGATTGCAGATATAGTATCTATGCCTAAAATACGTACATTTGAGCGGAATTTTGGATAAAAGCGTGCGTAAGCAAAGCGGGTTAGTATGCAAACGTTCTGAAATTAGTTGTGCGTTAATAAAAAATAACATGTTGCACTCCAAGTTGTGTGCCTGAGCTACAGCTAATCATGCCAATAATAAGTCAAACGTGTTATGAAAGCTTATGGGTGAGTTTTTAGAGCTATACGAATCGCTGAAGATGTGGTACGAAGTCTATGTTTTTTTCGTTTATCGGAGATGATCATTTCCACGTACACCACATATCATGGTACCTACCACTTCCCCTAGATTATCACCAGCATCGGTTTTCTGGTTTTCCGTTGCATTCTGTTGCTCGGTAGACGATGGTTCCTGTTCACGATTCGAAGGGTAGTATGTTTTTGTCTCTACCTTTTCAATCTTTTCTGTGGCAGTGTTAGCGTGACTACCGCCATGACCGCTATCTGTGCTACACAAACGTGTTATGAAAGCTTATGGGTGAGTTTTTAGAGCTATACGAATCGCTGAAGATGTGGTACGAAGTCTATGTTTTTTTCGTTTATCGGAGATGATCATTTCCACGTACACCACATATGATGGTACCTACCACTTCCCCTTGATTATCACCAGCATCGGTTTTCTGGTTTTCCGTTGCATTCTGTTGCTCGGTAGACGATGGTTCCTGTTCACGATTCGAAGGGTAGTATGTTTTTGTCTCTACCTTTTCAATCTTTTCTGTGGCAGTGTTAGCGTAACTACCGCCATGACCGCTATCTGTGCTACGCACACACACACACACATCGATTTAAAGAAGGGAAAAAACATCAATGGCATGTTGTAGTCGCTTCTTTAAGTACAATAGAGGCATAATAAAGGGGACGGGAAAAGGGGACTGTATATAGCTATTGCACAGTACCGTTGTAACCAACTAGCAAAAGCAAAATGGTGCGCAAAATGATTTGGTGCTAGAGTTGAGAACTATTTTTTCTACGGACTACCAATAAAAACACTACACTTTATTGTTTTATAGTGTGCGATTAAAAGGACTACGATAAAAAAACGATGAGCATGTGTTAATAAAAAAGCGTTTGCAAAAGCTGATGAAAAGCGTAGTACGAAAAAAAAAAACAAACGAAATGAATAAAATCGACCACTACTTTATGGTACGTTTATCGTTACTTCTTGTCATGCTCTCTTACCTCGGCATTGAGTACTACACAACTTTCCAGTAAACTATTTGGTTCAGACTTGAAATTGAAAAGTGATTTGCAAGTGTTATTGCATCAAAGCATTGAATGTACAGAACATCACACATTAAACCATTCCATTCATAACCTGGAATCCTGGACGGTCACGCAGCCAGGAAAATGAAAACAAACTACAAAAGACCGAGGCCTGGCACGCAGAATTCAACGGCCGCACGTTATGCATATTGTGTGCGAATAAAAAGGAAAGACATCAGAAGAAAGATTTGTTCTGACGAAGGCCGCAAGAATGTGTGCATCGAATTCCTGTCGTGAGGATTACCGGCTAGTTGGGTCAAGTTACTTACCATGTCCGGGCTCAGCCTCGAATGGACATCCTCGGCAAAGATGTCCCACCAGTACTGCAGAAAGTTGGCCAGATGCTGACTATCCGAGGGTACGTACACTTTGCGCGTTTCCGAGTTAAAATTCTGCAACCACGGCTTGGAGACACCGATGAAGTGAAGAATTTTGGTGTTTTGACCGAACCTACGATGCAGAGAGGCGGATTAGGGTACATAGTTCCATTTTTGCACCAGAAGACGACACGCACTGTTTAAATGCAGGCAAGTATGAGTACGTTGCTACCGACGACGTGTTGTAGATGAAGGGCAAGTGCTTCTGGATGTCCTTGTGGGCCCAGTCGGAGAAATAGGCATTCAGCAAACCCTGATCGCCACCGTCGAAGCTGCCGTTCGTGACGGCAAACTGGAGCAGACTGGAGAACGTGTCCACGCTCGGTCTGTACACGTACACGCCCGAATTGAAGCAATCCGGCCAGCCGATATCCGGTGCCGCCGAGAGCTCTTCGCGGTCGAATAGCTCATCGCTGTTGCGCAGCACGAGCGTATCCGCATCGAGAAAGACGCACTTTTCGAACTGCGTGAGGCGCCAACAGTGCAGCTTCGTGAAGGTGATGCCCAACTCCGGTCGCTTCAGCAGGGCTAGGTTCGCTGCGTCCTTCGAGTCAAGCAGGTTGACCTCTTCCACTACATTAAAAACGTTGCGTAACTTTGTCCTGCAATGAGGCAGAAAATCGCACAAACA
The DNA here is from genome assembly GCA_002091845.1 of Anopheles cracens. NCBI lineage: Eukaryota > Metazoa > Arthropoda > Insecta > Diptera > Culicidae > Anopheles > Anopheles cracens. The sequence continues at coordinate 72,328 of KZ068215.1, read as the reverse complement.
TTGAACCAATAAGCGAGTGAATGCAGAAGGCGCAAATAGTGCGTTATCAGTAGCTTACTTCATCGCTTCCGACACACCGGGTGTAATGAGCACGGTCATTTGATGCACCGTGTGGACGCGCTTTAATGAATGGGCGACGACGAGCGCTCCTAGCGAGTAGGAGTCGTTGGTCGCCAGCGTTACCCAGCTGTATTCTGAAAGAATAGAGAGAAAACAATACTTTTAAAATATGATAATAGCCGGTAGTACAGCAAATATATTCTGCTACTAGCGCATCACGCGGGATTTGTGGAAGCTTGATCATTTTGAGCCGGCATGCCGGCAAAACGAGACATGCTGCCTCGTGCTATCTCCAATTTTCATGAGGCTGACCTTGACCACAACAGCTTTGCTTCTATTTTTCTTGCCCACGTCTTTTCCCCGGGTTCACCCGTGTGTGATGTAATCGTCATTCGAATAACAGAGCCGTACAGAATGTGATGCGGTTAATCGGGTTTCGTGTTATTTTCTCTCTTCATTTCATTTTTGTTTCTTGCCACTTGATAATTGGTCCAAAGCAGTGGCGCGAATTTATTTTTGTACAGGCATTGGTGCGAAAAGTAATTTCGGTGTCTGTTGCTAGCGCGGTATTGTTTCATCGATATGATATCAATTAGTATTGAGGCAGTGAGATTTAACTGATTGTGAAAAAAACTAAAATTCAGCTGCAAAATGTGGCAATGTGGCTAATTAAGTTGCTAAACATAAATGAAACAAAATAATGATCAATAACCTCACTGCGAAGCAGTTGTCCAAGGTGAGCCAGCGAAAAAGAAGGCATAGGTTATTTTAAAAAGCACGATGTCCTTGAAACATAAAGTTAATTGAGATTATGTTTCACCGGAGAAAGTGTAAAAATGAGGATTTATTTAGTTCAAATGCACGATTCGGTCCACCAGATCAAAAACATGTATAAATGAACATAAATCGTTCATTAATCGTTAATACATTGTGCTCGGTGTTGAATCGATAGTAAATACATGCTTCATTCCCAATGGCGCCAAACCCATCACGTTGGCTGTAACTAAACAATCAACACCACGACATCGATAAGCATCGAAAGAGGAAATATTATGTTTTTAATAGATGACATTTTGTGACGCCAGTCACTGCTATCGCACCGACCGACTGACTTGATGGATGCTTGAATCCGGTGGCGCTTTTCTATTCTTGTTTGGCTACACCCATACAGGGGCAACAACAAACAGTGCATAGAACTTTGGCGCCGTTGCAACCAACGACATTGACTGCGATAGTCATGATAACCGTTCGGCATCGCTTGCTAGCTCATCCGAGTGGAAAGGAAAATATAATCTTATTTCTATTTCGTCAACGACTGGCTGCTTATCGTAGAACGGAACGCACGGTTCTGTAAAAACCAATACTCTATTATCTGCCGCCAGTCTCTGGATTTATAATTTTAAATGATCTGATTTACAGCAGTTGCTTCCCCCCACAGACTGTAAGCAATACGTATTTTCAGCAAAGGAATCGCAGCCTCCAACGTTGTAGTTGCCAACGAGATGTCTGCCTACGCACGATTAAATTTAGAATTTTGCTACCATGCGGGAGAAATATCCGTCGTATTTTCAATCTTTCGAACCGTTTCGAAGAAACAAAGTACGACGAAGTCGAACCGTTTGATACATCTCGATTGCATCGTTGGATCGCAAATGTGCCGCATAAGAATGGGATGGATTTTTATAACGTTGATAAACCTTTATCACGCTTTGTTTGAAAATACGTTTATTTGTGTAATTTATTTGACTAGAATTGATCGGGATGCCGATGCCAACTAAATGGCTATTGGAGACTAGATAGATGGAGACTAGATAGTTCAAGCCACACATCTCTTTCCAGAACGAATCTTTGAAGAGACTGTAGGCCGATTTCGGCAAGCACCCGATTATCGTTTTTCTAAAACATATGCTCAAGGTCATTCTAGGTCACCTACTTTGACATCTGAAAACCGCATCCCATTGACAGAGTGCTGTTATTATCGCTACATGATGTTGTTTTTTCTTCGCTACGTGCATGTTCTGCACATTATTACGAAACACTGAACTAGGGCAGAAACGTGGTTTGTTGCTTCACGATACTTACTACTCATGTTGATGCTCGATTTGCAAACACTTGCAGCGTAGAAAGTGTGTAAACGATGTCCAAAGGGATGCTAAGCCGCGCCGGATGATGTAGAATTGGAAGCCAAATAAGAGTCAACACTTTACGCGAGTCGATGGGTATTGATAGAAACGCGACGAAGGATGTCGTACTAAAAATAAAACCGTAGGAAAGCAGACGTTGATTTTGCGGTTCACTTCGAAATACTTTATGGACAGGCCGTTTCACACGACGCAGGCAGAACGGGCTCAGTACACACCTAAAAACACTCAGGCATCACAAAACTACACTCCGGGATGCTGGGGTGCAGATCGCCACACCACTGATCTCGACGACCGGTATTTTGTAAAAGCGGCCGATGTTGATTTTTATTTTTAAAGACACTCAAGTCAGACGAGGAAAGATAGTGGCGCAGAAGGCAACAAGACAACAGTGTCCCTATCGCTGCCTACGAACGTCACGCGTACGTTCGTAACACGCGATCAAACCGTATGAAAGAACACAAAATCGCGCGGAATTTACCCAAAAATACGTAGGTAATCACAGTTCGAACAAAGTAAGATAGATTAACTTGAAAGTGTTTAACAAATGAACGTCCACTTCACAATACTTCTACGACAACCTGCGATCGTATCGAAAACGTTCGTAAACCGGTTATACCCCCTTGGCGGGATCGGGCCAATCGGAGCTGGTTAACAGCGGAATTGTCACTTTTTAACCAGCTTCTTTGACGTCTGCTTTTGAAATGACCGTTGCATTTTTGGTTCGAATTCGAAATTTTCGGATGCAGTTATTTCGAAAAACACATTCTGTCAAAAAATTTCAATTTGAATAGAACGTTTATTTTTACCTCAATGAGCTGCTAACTATGAACGACCTACGTTTCTTTTGCTCAGCCTGTAATGAAAATGTTTAAAGTATGATTATTTGGAATTCTTTTCAGAAAACATCA
>KZ068215.1:58872-69045 GCA_002091845.1 Anopheles cracens | reverse complement strand
TGGTCGATATCTTATTGGTATACTGAAGCCACCTGATTCTAGCAAAAATGAAGGCAATTTTATGCTATAAAATAACACCAAAAGTCCATGAAAGTTTATTGATATTGTATTTTTCGCACAAACGCACACATGAAGAGTACGCGACCGCATGCATAATCAGTCAAAAACGACTTCGTCTCGACAACCAGTTCGAATGGGAGCGATAATGTTCGAAACTCTCTCATATTTTGACGGCCGGGAACACGCTCTCGACCAGCAGTTCGAATGCGAGCGAATATGTATGAAATTCTCTCCTATTTCAACAGGCGGGGAAACGTTTGACGTTTTTCTTCGTTCTATTCTCGCTTGACAGATAAATATGACAATGAGAAGAGATAAAAACAACAAAAAATAGGCCCAATGTTTGCATCGCGCAATACGGCAGGTGCAAAAAGCAGTTTGTTTGGCTGAAAATATTTTTCAACATCATGATACTTGTGATACTTCTTACCGTTTAGCATAAAGTTTAAAGCGTATCAAAACTGTTCGTGCATCACGCCTGTTAAACAGGTGCATTTTGCATTGATAGTTGCTCTGTGGATTCGATGTGAAATTGTGTGTTCTAGCCAAAATGCGATCTCTACAAAAAAAAGTACGTACAGTGCTTCGAATGAAACAGATGCGGTGAAAATATGCAATTAACATAAGTGCATTGGTGTTGTACTGTTTAAATGTTGTGGATATATCAGCAAAACGAGTGTAAAGTGAATTTTCAGTCAGATGGTATGCGGTGTTATGCAAATGTGTGAAAAATTCTAATCTGAAATGTTTTTATGTTCTATCTAGGAGAAATGAGATCGTTTTCTACTCATTCGGTCTCGTAATCGTTTTAGCGATGATGTAGCCACATGCATCTTTCGAGAACTGTGTGACCTGCAGTGCAACCAATAGCTGGCAAACTAGGCAGTGTCCTGTCGGTGACTGTGTGCTGTATAATGCTATGAATGCAACACATTTAGCGTGCAAGCGCAAGTGATAGTGCGTAGGAAATTGTAGCATCTAGAGCAAAACTAAATCTCTGGTATGGCAGCCGCCGGCACACCTAACTCGATCGAAGTGCAAATCGACAACTTTCTGGAACAGTTCAAACGTAGCGCCTCCAAGGCTATGGATGGTGACTGGTCTTCTTCATCCGCGGTCACGACGCCACAATCTGCTTGCTCGTCCGGACCCAAAATAAGGAACATCTTCGCAGACCCACAGGCACCGGAAGGTGAGTCATGCATGCCTGCCTGCAGCAGGCTGTCTCTCTTATCAAAACGTAGGATATTACCGAGATATCGATTTTTCCTACCCGTATCCTGCAGTTGTGAGTACCACACGAATAGCTCAATGCCAAGTGTTTTGATGCTTCAAAATGGTTCTAACAAACTGTATGCAGTTTACGTTCCAGTTTTCTCGCGCTTTGAATACGAAATTAACCCTTATTATAGGGCGTAGAATTAAGTAAGGGGAAGCTGACTAGCCATGGAGCATAATGATAACGTGTATTGGCGCGTGACCACTAGTGTAAACAACGGGTTACTTGCGTTACATTACGTTCTACTTGCTTTGCGATTCTATGTTACAGCTTGAAAAGTGTATTTATCGAAAACATGGACAATATCGTTGTTATCAATTAAACAGAAAATATTTTAATAATTTGAATGCGTTCCGATTGCATAATCATGATGGATTTTTTTAATTTAAAATTTATTTAAATTATATGACGAAAAATATAAATCATCAACCTGTGTAATTTAGCATTCTCTTGTTATGCTTTCTTCATTAAAAAAAACTCAAAAGAGAAGGTAAAAAGCCAACTCATAAGTAGATCAAACGATCTCGTGTGAATCTGTTTCCTCCGTGAGAGAACTAGAAGAAGATCTCTGCCAGCCGTCCAGTGGAACCGCACGGAACAATTAGTTGGCCACAGAACAATGAACTACACCTAGAGGCGTAGGTTTCCAATGGGGGGCTTCAGTTGCCGAGAAAACTCCGACGTATTAAGATAGTTGGACTCATTTGTGATGCGTTCCGATTGCATAATCATGATGGATTTTTTTAATTTAAAATTTATTTAAATTATATGACGAAAAATATAAATCATCAACCTGTGTAATTTAGCATTCTCTTGTTATGCTTTCTTCATTAAAAAAAACTCAAAAGAGAAGGTAAAAAGCCAACTCATAAGTAGATCAAACGATCTCGTGTGAATCTGTTTCCTCCGTGAGAGAACTAGAAGAAGATCTCTGCCAGCCGTCCAGTGGAACCGCACGGAACAATTAGTTGGCCACAGAACAATGAACTACACCTAGAGGCGTAGGTTTCCAATGGGGGGCTTCAGTTGCCGAGAAAACTCCGACGTATTAAGATAGTTGGACTCATTTGTGATGAAGTTGTGTTTGTGTGTGTGCTGCTAAGTTAGCTAGTTCCCTCTTAGTGCTTTCCAATACTACAAATGTTTGATTGGATGAAACATGTGATAAGTTTGCTTCCTCTCGTGTGATTACTGATGTGGTAACTTCAGCCTTTTATTAAATGCGTCAAGAGAGTTTTATACGAAGTGTTAGAAAAATTCATCTGCATACAGTTTCTTTTGCTATTTTACTTATTTAAACACTTAATTGGTACAATCAACCCCAACTATATGAGTAGCATAGTGTAGGTCGGCCTTTTTACGGTGCATATGCATTCAAACACACGCAATCTATAAGCTTGTGATGTGTTCATGTGGAACGAAGTAAAATTGCATGTTCTTCCAGTTGACTGAAGTGCAAAATTTGAAAAATATTCAACGAAGCAAAACAAGAAGCTTCAAAATGGTAAAATTTAGTACGTTCGTTCTTCAAACAATTTGAACGTGACTGTTAATATGTTAACACTAACGGTATACGTTTGTTCGCGTTTGATGATCGAATGGATGAAAAAATTTCCTCACTTGTGGATTAAAAACTATGCCTTCTAATGGACACCCAATTTGCATGTTATGAATGACAAATTTCGATTAAGAAATTTACAGAATTCCTAAGACTTCCAAGAAAATGCATGATGAAACCAATCGAAGCTCAAATTTGAAAAAGTGTCTATTGAGACCTGATTTATCCGTTTTTCTGTTTAAATAAACTTTTAGATATCCCCAACATCGGCAACAATGGAAGCACGAGCAGCAACGCCTCTTCCTATCATTCTGCGCATCAAAATCACCAGCAAAATCATCAACCACAAAACTATCACAACGTGTTTCAACACCAGTCATCAGTAACGTCGGCCACGTCCGTGCAGACTGTTCTGAATCAAAGTTTGCAAAATTCCACAAATATCAATAAGCTGATCGAAAATGTGTGCCAAAATGGGAATCACTTCAATTTGAATACGTTCGGTAGCTGCAGCTCACTCATCACCACCAACGGACACGTATCGTCCAATGGATCGCTGATAAGGGACAACATGAATTCAGCTACCAGTGTTAGCTCGGCCGAGGAGCCGCTGAGTGTGGCGGATGTGGCAGAACTTCTACATCCTCAGTACGCGATCATTACAGGTAAGCCTCCGTGGAGAGAAAATCACATTTCAGTCAAGACTTACTCGTTTGATTTTTCACTTTAAGGAGGACGTTCGAAGGATGGTTGCCCGCTAATAACGTTTCCGGACTACAATAACTTTCAAAATCTCAACGATCTCGAATACCAGAAGCTGATGCTATACTTAACGTCCGTGCCGTCATTGTCAGAAGTGGACTTGGGGTTCAATCTAATTATCGATCGGCGCAAGGATCGTTGGGCCGCCGTGAAGGCGATATTGTTGAAAATATCGATCTACTTTCCGGCCATGGTGCATTTTGTGTTCGTGATCAGACCCGCCGGTTTCTTGCAGAAGGCCATCTCGGAAGTGAGCAATAAGTTCTTTAAGGATGAGTTCCGTTTCCGCGTGATAGTATGCGCAACGATGGAGGAATTGTATGAGTACGTGTGTCGCAGCCAGCTTACTGCTGAATTGGGCGGGGAGCTCCCATATTCCCACCACGAGTGGATACAGCAACGTATATCGCTAGAGAAGTTCTCCGGACTGACCAACATAATCTCGTGCAATTTGGACGCGTTCATGAAATCGATCCATGACATGGAGTTCCCAAACTCCGTGGAAGCAACGGAAAAACTGATTGTCGAACAAGGAGAGCAGTACGAGAAGCTAAAGGTTCTACAAACATATTATGGAGCGTATGTGCCGGAAATACATTTTGGGCTTACTTTTAGGAGGACATTCTCTCTGCCGGACAGCATGGAGAAGTGCTGTTGGAGGAAATGAAAAGCAAAAAGGAATGTGACCGTGAGACGGTGGAGCGTTTTGGGAACATAAGTTCAGTTGAAAGGTAAGTGGAAGCTTGTAGCGTTATACATGGCGGTTAGAGCAGGAGAATGCAGAAATGTATCTACATAATGTTCCCTGTTCGATAGTTGATTTTGGTTTTAAGTTGGTTTTAATGGAATGTGAATTGTAGTTTTGTCTGTGCGCTATCAATTTGAATGTGTGACACCCTGTTTCATGTTTCAAAGAAGGCTTAACAATATGTGCATGATGTGATAAATTTCATAGTGATGTTAATTTATGCAACTCTACGTTCTATTGGTTTGTCTTCAAACTTCCAATTCCAACATCCGATTTCCAAAACTTTTTTTTAATGTAAGAATATGTAAGGAAATAAAATCGGTTCGGTGCAAACGACTTTAGCAAAAGCTTTCACACTAACAATATTAAATAGTTTCATACAAAACTATACACAAGTCGATTTTAGTTCCGATTAGTGAATAAGATAATTAATAATTTACCTTGCACTGGTTATTTGAGAAAAATGTAATCAAGAATACAGCATGATGCTTAGAAAATATATAAAAACAAAAACAGTTATTTTCATTCAACATCCGCCAGATAGGTGTTATCTGTAACGATCGAAATCGCTTAATTTAAGTTACCAGAGCTTCTTCCCAACAGTATTCGGTCATGTTCGTTCCGTGTTTTCTGTCTATTAAATACTTCATAGTATGCGATGTTTCATCCACCATGTTTGTTGGACTTATTTTTTTTTTTGTTAAATTTCATGAATGTCTCAAAATTATCTAAATATTAAAAAAATAATAATTTCACCGATAGCTTGGTTTCTGATCGATTAACAATTGATAGAAATCGACTCATTGCAACGAGCTAACCATTCGTTGAAAGCAAACTAACAATAATTTAGGAACGTTACAGGTTTTTGTGTATTTTTCGCACAGCGTTCATGTAGTCGACTTCACACCAACACAACTCATGGCAACGCACATTTCCCATATTTACAACTTGTATTATTGTATATGCGTAAAGATTTGGTATAATTTTTGACATACTACCACGATCATTATCAATCATGCATTATCATTTTTCACAATCATTTATTAAGGCTTAGAACGTATGTCATACAACCACTTTGAAGATTTCCGTGATACACAAACTGGTTTTGCTTCATTACATCCTAAAGCTATATTTGATATTTCATCCCACATTCATACCTCACATGCTCCCATACGATCTGCGATTGTTTCTGGTATCACCAAAAAAAAAAAACGAAACGTAAACAAAACGGCATAATTACATTTTCATCATTGTCATGGCATGCCAACTCATTGCGTTTTGAATGCGAATGAAAAAAATAACTGAAAAACCCAGTGCAAGGAATTATTTAAATGTCAGTACGCATCATCTTGATGACAGTCGCGATTGTCACAGACTTTTGGTGCAACTGGAGGAAACCGAGCGACAGTTTGAGGACTTCTGGATGATACACCTATCGAGGTTGAAGAAATGTCTTGAGCTTCGCCGTTTCGAGCAAGACTTTCGTGAGTTGCAGGTGAGATTTCGTATCAATCAATTTGAAATGGTGCGTGTGCTATGGTTAATTTACCTTGCCTGCTTTGCTTTTCTTTCCACAAAGAACAACTTCGATCGGCATTTGAAAACGGTGTCGGACATGACGGAAATTGGAGAAACCGTGACAAGAATGGACCAGCTGCTGCAAGATACCAAAGATTTTCAACTGAGCTGCAGCATAGATGTGCAGCGCGCTGAGCACGTCATCAGCACCGGGCAGCGCTTGATCGGCACAAAAGGCTGCATAAGTTCCTGCCCGAAGGAGGTGGTACAGCCGAAATGCGATGAGCTGAGTCGCGTGTGTGGACTGATTCACAATCGGATTTCGAAACGCATCGACACGCTCACCAGAGCGCGCGAGCTGATGGAACGGGTTGAGAAGGTGCTGCTTGGGAACATGTGTACAATACAGGGAGGGTTTTTAACTGAAATTTTCTCTTTTTAAAACAGGCAAACAAATGGTGTACGCGGGGCATCGAACTGCTTGCAACGCAACGCATCGAGAAATGCTCCGTTTCGGCAGAAATTGCGGAGCAGAGTTTACTTGAGATTCAGGAGTACCTAGCTTCCGCAGCCGAGTTTAAGCTGGCCAGTCCAAAGGAACTAAAGAATGAAATTTTGGAGAGTACAACACTCGAAACAAAGGCGTTAGTATCACAGGTAAGTGACATTATTACCCTAGTTTGTTAGGCATTATCCAGAAAAGCATTTCCGAATCACAATCACATTGCACGAACAAGAAAAAATCTCCATTAATTGCTGCACATACGTTTTGTTTTGCCTTGCTTTTGCTCTACAGGTTCTTCAACGAATAGATGACGTTCAGTTGATGTGCGATAAGCGTATGACTACACTGAAAAAACTCACCCTAAAGCCACCGCGGCCAGTACAAACGGTTACGCCGGAGCCAGCTGTGCCACTGCAACCCCCGGGTGGTGCACCACATCCTATGTTCCGGACACGCCGCTCCTACAGTAAGGTAAGAGAAAACAAGCTGTTCTATATCGAGTAAATCTGACAACTTCTAAAACATTTCTTAAAACTATTCAATTTCTTGAATTGATCTGTCAATTATCACGCAATAGATATCCATGCTAACCTCAACTCATCTATAGTAGCTTAACAAATAATAATCCAGGACGGTGAACATCATGTCTAGAAACGGGTGTAATCGTACGGTTTAAGGAGCTAAGGACTGTATGTAACTTGAAATTACCAATAATTATGTGTTACGTTGAGTGACATAATAATATGTAAGGAAATAAAATCGGTTCGGTGCAAACGACTTTAGCAAAAGCTTTCACACTAACAATATTAAATAGTTTCATACAAAACTATACACAAGTCGATTTTAGTTCCGATTAGTGAATAAGATAATTAATAATTTACCTTGCACTGGTTATTTGAGAAAAATGTAATCAAGAATACAGCATGATGCTTAGAAAATATATAAAAACAAAAACAGTTATTTTCATTCAACATCCGCCAGATAGGTGTTATCTGTAACGATCGAAATCGCTTAATTTAAGTTACCAGAGCTTCTTCCCAACAGTATTCGGTCATGTTCGTTCCGTGTTTTCTGTCTATTAAATACTTCATAGTATGCGATGTTTCATCCACCATGTTTGTTGGACTTATTTTTTTTTTGTTAAATTTCATGAATGTCTCAAAATTATCAAAATATTAAAAAAATAATAATTTCACCGATAGCTTGGTTTCTGATCGATTAACAATTGATAGAAATCGACTCATTGCAACGAGCTAACCATTCGTTGAAAGCAAACTAACAATAATTTAGGAACGTTACAGGTTTTTGTGTATTTTTCGCACAGCGTTCATGTAGTCGACTTCACACCAACACAACTCATGGCAACGCACATTTCCCATATTTACAACTTGTATTATTGTATATGCGTAAAGATTTGGTATAATTTTTGACATACTACCACGATCATTATCAATCATGCATTATCATTTTTCACAATCATTTATTAAGGCTTAGAACGTATGTCATACAACCACTTTGAAGATTTCCGTGATACACAAACTGGTTTTGCTTCATTACATCCTAAAGCTATATTTGATATTTCATCCCACATTCATACCTCACATGCTCCCATACGATCTGCGATTGTTTCTGGTATCACCAAAAAAAAAAAACGAAACGTAAACAAAACGGCATAATTACATTTTCATCATTGTCATGGCATGCCAACTCATTGCGTTTTGAATGCGAATGAAAAAAATAACTGAAAAACCCAGTGCAAGGAATTATTTAAATGTCAGTACGCATCATCTTGATGACAGTCGCGATTGTCACAGACTTTTGGTGCAACTGGAGGAAACCGAGCGACAGTTTGAGGACTTCTGGATGATACACCTATCGAGGTTGAAGAAATGTCTTGAGCTTCGCCGTTTCGAGCAAGACTTTCGTGAGTTGCAGGTGAGATTTCGTATCAATCAATTTGAAATGGTGCGTGTGCTATGGTTAATTTACCTTGCCTGCTTTGCTTTTCTTTCCACAAAGAACAACTTCGATCGGCATTTGAAAACGGTGTCGGACATGACGGAAATTGGAGAAACCGTGACAAGAATGGACCAGCTGCTGCAAGATACCAAAGATTTTCAACTGAGCTGCAGCATAGATGTGCAGCGCGCTGAGCACGTCATCAGCACCGGGCAGCGCTTGATCGGCACAAAAGGCTGCATAAGTTCCTGCCCGAAGGAGGTGGTACAGCCGAAATGCGATGAGCTGAGTCGCGTGTGTGGACTGATTCACAATCGGATTTCGAAACGCATCGACACGCTCACCAGAGCGCGCGAGCTGATGGAACGGGTTGAGAAGGTGCTGCTTGGGAACATGTGTACAATACAGGGAGGGTTTTTAACTGAAATTTTCTCTTTTTAAAACAGGCAAACAAATGGTGTACGCGGGGCATCGAACTGCTTGCAACGCAACGCATCGAGAAATGCTCCGTTTCGGCAGAAATTGCGGAGCAGAGTTTACTTGAGATTCAGGAGTACCTAGCTTCCGCAGCCGAGTTTAAGCTGGCCAGTCCAAAGGAACTAAAGAATGAAATTTTGGAGAGTACAACACTCGAAACAAAGGCGTTAGTATCACAGGTAAGTGACATTATTACCCTAGTTTGTTAGGCATTATCCAGAAAAGCATTTCCGAATCACAATCACATTGCACGAACAAGAAAAAATCTCCATTAATTGCTGCACATACGTTTTGTTTTGCCTTGCTTTTGCTCTACAGGTTCTTCAACGAATAGATGACGTTCAGTTGATGTGCGATAAGCGTATGACTACACTGAAAAAACTCACCCTAAAGCCACCGCGGCCAGTACAAACGGTTACGCCGGAGCCAGCTGTGCCACTGCAACCCCCGGGTGGTGCACCACATCCTATGTTCCGGACACGCCGCTCCTACAGTAAGGTAAGAGAAAACAAGCTGTTCTATATCGAGTAAATCTGACAACTTCTTAAACATTTCTTAAAACTATTCAATTTCTTGAATTGATCTGTCAATTATCACTCAATAGATATCCATGCTAACCTCAACTAATCTATAGTAGCTTAACAAATAATAATCCAGGACGGTGAACATCATGTCTAGAAACGGGTGTAATCGTACGGTTTAAGGAGCTAAGGACTGTATGTAACTTGAAATTACCAATAATTATGTGTTACGTTGAGTGACATAATTGTGACCTAAATCACGACACACAGATACCAGGTCGTCTGCCTTATGCCGGGGGCAGTTAAATGGACTACCCGGCTTACACATGATCTCATGACACGGATGACAATTCCGGTTTAGGAAGAGTAAGCCAATTCCTGTAAAATAAACCCGATAGAAAATTGCATCACACGATCGCAAACTTGATTTCCGTCGACCGCGATATGTGCTTTCATTTATCGTCCATTCTGCTTTCTACCATCCCAACGGGAGATAGGCAATGCTCAATGCTGATATCAGCGCCCTGACTAGCGCGCCCGTATATGTTTATGTTTGTTGGCCCTCCAAGTTCACTGGATCTAGGTCGAGGCCCTCTGGGCTGTCCGTCCACGATGCGCCTGCACTTTCGCGTTGCGTAATGGATTGCCCCTTCATTGCCCAGCTCGAACTAGCAGAGGCAGAGGCAGAGGATCCCAAACGTGGCGAGAAAGGACGGACAAAAAGATAGCTTTGAGAAGCAAGAGGCTGTGCTGGATGGTGGAGAGTGGCGCTATTGGTGTAGTGTA
>KZ068215.1:20317-35288 GCA_002091845.1 Anopheles cracens | reverse complement strand
GATTAACTAAAGTCTCAAAGTACAGTCCTGTGCGATTGGTGAACACTTTGGGGAATTTAGCCATCAACTAGAGAACCCGCTGATATCGTTGGATGATTTAGCAGTAACATAAACATATTCCGTTCTCATCGCTACTCTGTTGTACTGTGCACTATATAAGAATGCGCAATAATTATGGACATGACTTGGGTGTCTTTATTGAACTCCAACAACTCTCTAAAATACCGACTTACATTTAACACCTCATTGGTGTACTGCTATTGGTGCTACGATTGCGCATTACATTGCTAATCCCGATTTAAATCATCAAACTGTGTTAAAACTTGTATCTGCTCATGGCACATATTTCAGCTATTTCTGGGTTCGTTCTAAGCGGCGGGTGACCTCGCTTTCGTCGGTCGACCATGGTCCGGGAGCTCATTCTATTGGAAAAAGTAGCTCATCCTGCCGTATACCACAACCACGCTCGCTCCCCCGCCCGTTCCCCCGCCCGCTCGCCCAATAGGTCAATATCGGAGCGTTGCGCAAGTCCGTTGACATTTCAACCGCACGGGATAGGAAATTTCGAAATCATTTCAGTTCCGCAAAATGTGGCCGACCCAGCGGCAGCAGCAGCACAGAGCAGCGAGAGCACAACGAACCTTGTGTGAAAATTGGTTTTTCGCTCCCAACCGGAACTAAATGGATTAATGATCGTTGATAAGCTTTACGGATGAATCGAGAGACGCGAGATCGCCAGCAACAGGGGGAGACGGGCATAATGGCGTGGGGGAGCCGTGTGTGTTCGGGTGACATTATGCCGAGGGTGGCACGGATGGGGTTACGGTCGTGACAAATGGTGTATCGCTGCTGCTGAGGGGTGAATTGTACGCATCGTAGGTACGAGCTGGAAAACCACACAGAAGAGAATTAAACTGTGCTAGAAATAATTGCGCCACCACCATAATTGGTCCGCGTGCCTCACATGTACGTCAAAGTGTGACTTCCTCCGGGGTCCATTCCCTTGCGTCTTCAAGTTTGGGGGGGAAACTGTCGAAAAGTTCAATCTCCCCGTGGCGTGTACACGCCATTTTCCAGCACAGAACCGAAACGTGCCGCCCGAGTTTGCAATTGTTTTCGATGTTGCCGCTTCCACCATCCATCGGTTTGCACCTTGGCCGAGGACGATGTTGTGCGAATCTTTGACAGAGAGTTTTTTTCTCAAGCCCTCCTCGCGCACGTTCGCATGTTCCCAAAATCTTGTGCAACATTCTGTCCGTCCACTCTTTGATTCGGTGAACGGTGCTCGCATTTCAAATCGCGACGGAACGAGAGAGGGCACAAGGGAATATGCCACGAAAAGTGAAGTATACATCCCTCCCCCCTTCCCCCGCCGCCTCTCTTGCCTATATGGCACATTTCCCAGAACCTTGAAATCGGGTGACCCTTGGCGGCGTCGATAACCTTCGCCAACCGTGCCGTAGTGCAGTGTTGCGAAGAAGCCGCGTGCCGCCCAAATTTCCAAAGGTTCCCTCCCCACAACTATGCATTTAATTTGTTTACGGTAGCAGAACGGAAACAAAGCATCATCCCGCCCGGCGTTATGGTGGCCACGAATGCGTGGATTTGAATATTTTCATCGACCAACTAAAACAAAACCACAAAAAAAACACATCACACATTTTAAAATCTAATACGTCGTTCCAACCGCACGGATTTGACTGTCTCGTAGCCTTGCTTCCAGCGCTTTCCGCATACTTTTCTGGTTAACGATAACAGTTAGACGTTGATTCGATAAGAAGCGTTGGGATTAGACGCTAATCGCTTCAATAACTTCGTTTTCTCCCCAGTTCTAATATGTTTACAAATCGATATTGAACTACGTTATTGTTTGATGCTGGATTAGATATATACTTTATTCAAACACTGCATACTCATTGCTTGTTGTCCGTTATCAGATGTTCAACTGTTGTCTTCTTCGAGCTGTTTCGGTTCTCGTTAAGTGCTGGTAGTTTCGCAATGTGAAATAAACAATTATAATAATGAAAATGCATTTCACTATAGGTATATATTTCCAATGCCTGGTTCACTTGAGTTTAACAATTACTTACCCGGGTGCGATAGATTTATCAAAGGATACACTAGCTTGGTTTGGGACGGCTGTATCCACTGGAGTTGGGCCACCGAACGCGACAACAATCATGCTAATAAGCACGAAAAAGAAAACAGCTAGATTAGCCATGCTGATGTTTTTACCGTTCGCACCTTAAACAAAGGTATATATGGCTGCAGCAGAAAGACTCCATCTTTTATACCCAAATCGAAGCTTCTCGTCGTCGCAAAGAAAAGGAACGTAACGTATAGTTCTTTTGTGATAAAATCGTGCTAGCAGAATCGTCACGATGCTACAGTTTGTTCGTGCAATAGTTTTATTTCCGATGGTTACGCAACATACCCTTAAAATAGCACCATTAAGAACCCCTTTTCATGGCATAGAGACTAAAATCGTGCATCGAGAGAATGGTGCAGTAAATCATACGCATAAGGCTGCTTCTTCCTACTCTACCCAGCGCCTGCATCAACTTGTTTAGAATGACAAAAATAGTAATAATTTTCTTGAAAACCCCTTCGAACAAACGTGACGTGCTAAAGGCTGAAGCGTGATTTTTTTCAGCCCTCCTGAATGTTTTGATTAAATGTGACTCATATAAATGTTCTACCCGTCTTGCCTTGCTTACAAAAAGGCCTAAACACAGACAAACATTGTTGTGGATGGATCCTTGTTCCTTGGGGACTCGGCGTTTGACAGCGGGGTCTGTCAACGATCGACGTCCCCAGGACAAGCATGAGTCACGATCGGGCGGCAGACACAACAACACGGCGAGAGAGGTAGCGCTCTCTCGCTACAGTGCGCGTCATTGCATAATGTCTGGGATAAGAGTACCTGTTTTGTACAGTACACTCACTTGTATTGTACTTTTGAACTCAGCATTCACTATTGCTCGTTCCAGAGGTTTAAACATCAATATTTGGCTTGCACTCTTTAGCCAGAGGAACTGGAATGTTTGTGATATAGTTTAAAAAAAAGTATTGGTTGCTTTTCGATCATTTTTTTTGCATTTGCATTTTGATCTTAACAATGATTCTGATCGAAATAAAAACTATAGTTTTCCCAACATATTCTGTGCATTTTCGTCGATTTCGGTGTGAAACTGTGTTGGGTTTATGTTTATCGTATCATATTGGAACATGGACATCATTGGTTTGTACAATTTAATCGTTTAATCGGTTAAAACGTTTTCAAACAAAAGCGTCGGCCAAATCCGGTCACATGAAATGTTGAAACGCAATGCGCGTTAAACTAAAACCTTTTTGATGGTGTGCCAACCAAGTGTTTTATCGCGTAAATCGTATGAAAGACACTTTTCCATAAGTATTCCGACCATTCCGAGCAAAATAGTACTAACAGAAGTATCTTTGCACGCCCGACTCGCAAACAATTTCTTTCATATGGCACAACTTTGTGATGTTCATTGTTTTTTGTCGAAAAAAAACGATTCAATGTTTGCCTTGCAGGGTTCTGAAATAAAACATCGTTACAAATAGTTCGAAAACAGTATAGTTTGATGCTGGATTACATATATTGTTTATTGAAATATTGCATATTCATTGCGTGTTGTCCGTTTATCAGATATAAAGTGTTCAACTCGGTGAGCTCGCAAATTCTGCTTAAGGAGACTTTGTGCCTCTATGGTAGAACAGAAAAGAGATGTCATTGAAGTGAAATGTCGATTTTATTTGTTCATCCATACTTACCCGAGGGCATCGGTACCCACGTTTACGGGTGTAACATCAACCGCAGAAACTCCATCGCAGAACGCTGAAATGACGCTAACAAGCACCATTATGAAGAAAGCTACGTTGGCCATTTCTATGTGATTGCGTTTACACCTCCAACAAAAGTCTACGGGATATGAATGGATGTTCTGGCCTTTTATACTGTACCAATGCACTGTCATTGTGTTAAGTGCGATTTGTTGTACTAGAAAATCGGTAACACACGACCTCAGTCAGTCACGATATTGCCATATTTCTAATGTTTCGGAAAGCAACACGTTTACACGAGCGTTACGCTAAACACTAAGAGCACACTAAAGGCGTTACGTTTCTTTCTTATTGTTGCTTTCAGTTTCCTTTAAAATGAACTTGAATCAAAACTACTTAATATCAGTTAGTAGTTGAAAACATTGCGAAGATTTTATTTGGCGGTTGTCCTCAATGTCAAAGGTTAAGAAGAGGAAAAAATAACGATACGTTGTCATTGTTTGTCATGGATTTTCTGGCGTAACTAAATCTTTGTAATATATGTACAACTTTGGAACAGTTCTGTTGGCATTCATGAGTTCACTGGAGCTCATCTAATCGATCCCTACCCAACTTATATCACGGCCAACATAAACAATAATCCATATAGGTTTGACCGTTGGAGTTTGTCTTGGACTGTCATCGTAGGCATTATTATCCCTTAGAGTCCATTGGAGAACAAACGTTTACTGCAAACAGAGGAACAAAAGGAAACACTATCTAATACGCTTCGATTTGACCATAAACGGGCCAATCCTACCGATGTTGGGCGATTCGGTTCGCTTCAGAATGCCAAGCCAACACTCTAGGGATGTAAAAGTATGAATGATAACTGGTTCACCTACAGGTAGATTACCTGCATCGACAGCCTAGAGACAACCGTCTGTACTGCCCTACCTACTGCTATAGAGCCTTTCTAAAAGTCTTGCGAGATGCGTTCTAAATCCTACGTTTGCGTTCGCGTTTTATCATCTCTATTCCTACAACCGACGAATCAAAGGTATCACTAATATTTCGATCTTGCTGTTGCAATCGGAACGATTCCACCGATTTGCTTGCTTTTGATAAGTATTCCAGATAATGATAACGTTATATACAGGCCTATTTACACATTGCTTTATTAGTCAAATTTGGAAGTTTGGAGGAGAAAACGGAAAGTTGTAAATCATCAGGGGTCATCAAAACACACAATGAAAAGAGCGTAATTCGTTGCATTGTTGCTAGAACTCAATCCTCCATATGCTCTCCTGATGGTGTGTCATAAAAGATCATGTGCCCTTCCTACCATTGCTGTCCTTGCTCAACGTCCCGCTGTGGCTACCCGAGCTCCTTACGCTATCCCCAGCGAAGATGGTTGGCCTCGGCACGGACGAGTGGTCTGCGCTGGTGACGTTACCTTTCGTGGCATTCGCCTCGTGACCCTGCAGGAACGTGTACTCGTTGGCTGCAATATCATCGCGAAAGGCTAGGAAGCCGAGTTGCGCATGGGACGCTTCGTTGAGGGCCCGCGATCGAATGCAGGCCCGGTATTGGTCAAGCGTCAGCCGTTGGTTGCGCGATGCGGTCATCACGGGACCGGTGCAAACCTTCGGGTGCCAGATGTGAAAGACGCCCGGATCGGTGGCACGTACCACCTTGATGTGCGATCGCACGTACTTGCGGTAGAGCATCACGTCTTCGCCACCCCAGCCGATGATTTCCTCGTCGAACCCTCGCACCCGCAGGAAGTCGGAGCGATACTGACACGTCATGCCGTACCCAAAGTCTCGCCAGAATCCGGAGTCCTTCGAGATGACTAGCTGATCCGTCTCGGGCGGGACGTCCTTACCCTGCAGCGTGTACACGACGTGGGGGTTGTACAGACTGAACACTACCGGGTAGTAAACCTAGGGTAAACCAGCGTACGCAGCTCGTTAGTTACCACCCGTGGAAGAGGGTGAAATAGGCACAGGGCCACAACGTCCTCCTACCTTTTTGTTTGGCTTGGTGTTCCATCTACATCTATCCAGGAATTTTGCGCTAAATACTATATCTACATCACACATAAACAGTAATATGTCGTTGCTTTTGTCCGCCTGCGAGCTCCACACGTTCTCCGCACCGACGCGCAAAGCTTTAGCTGTAATGGGATAGCGAAACACTTTTACCCTGCAACTGTGCAACGTATGTATAGCCGAGAGTCTCTCTTACCTCTGGAGAACGTTTCGTTGAGCGCCAGCAGCTTCAGGTTGGAGTTTGTGCCGCCACTGTTCTTCATCCCAATCACCCGGCTCATGATGGTCCGGGCTTCCGGTAGACCGTCCTCGCCGAAGTACACGACTGTCAGATGCACCCGTCTATCATGTTTGAGCGCTATCTTCACGTACTTGTCCATGAAGCTCTGGAACGTGCTGGTCCGCCCGGAGAGCGGTAGGATGATGTAGATAAGTTCCTTCTCATGCTGCCTCGGATATGCTTCCAGCTGGACCGTCTGCAGTGGTGCGAATGGTCGCATCACTACCAGCTTCATCGTCCCGTGCGAATGTGCTTCGTGATGCTGCGTGATCTGCGGCTGATGTTGACTGCGGTTGGCTAAGTCGCGCATACGGAAGTACAGCTCGTACTGCGTGCCGGTCGTCGGCTCATTGCGGTATATGCCCTCGGTGAAGTCGTCCAGCGTGTACCGCTGCGCCGCGGACGTAATGTTGCGATTGAGCGTCTCCAGTGCTTTGTTCAGAGCGCTAAGTAGATCCTTGCGCTTGTAACCGATCGGCTTCTCCACGACGCGCTTGCCCAGGCCTAGCTCAATGGGATAAACGCGACTGAAGGTGAAATGGTTGAATGGAATCAGTTCGTACTCGTTGTTCAGCGGCAGACCGTGCAGAATCTCGGCCGATCCTACTTGCCGCCGTATGAAGGCTGAACAGTCATGGCTCATTTGCGACGACATCTGCGGCGGTGCGTTGAGCAGCATCGCGCTGCTACTATCGTTCGCCCCAGCGGCAGCAGAAGAAAGTGATCCATCTGCTGCGTTTGTTTGCACCATGCCCATCCCGGGAGCGCTTAAACCATTCTTCAGCTGCATGATCTGAAGCTTCAGGGCTTTTATTTCGGCCGTCAACTTCGCTACCTCTTTAAGGTTTTCCTCCTCTCGCTGCTGCAGCATCTGCATGTAGCCGCTGTGCTGTTGCTCTGCGTCGGCCTGAAAGCGGCTTTGCTGTGGGGCAAACTCCGCCAGCGCCATCGGAGCCTTCCGCACGCTAAGATATTCGCTCTCGGCGGAACCTTCGGCAGACCCGCCGCCGGGACCATTAATAATCGATCCATTTTCGCGCACTATCAGTCCTCCCAAACCGCAGCGGGTTAATACCATCAGCGAAATCAGCGTGACGGACGATATGAGTAGAAGCAACCGGGCTAGCAACTTTGACCCAACCATGCGCACCATTCTTACAGGTCACGAAGGAAATCCGTTGACCATTGGGTGCTGTTTCTACCGTGCTATCGCGTTGATATATTGTTCTGGAGTGCAAATTGAAACGAAAAAAAGATATTAAGTTACTTGGTAAAATTTCCAGCGGGCTCACTAAACGACTTGAAACTTTCATTCCTTTATTATGCATACCAGTTTGCTGAAAATGTTCAAAGCAATCCCTTTCAAGAAACCCCCCAAAAAAAGGTGGTGCCGCCTGCAGCTGTGAAGTTTTGGAGCTAGGAACAAGTTAATCAATAATTCACAACACCAGACCTCATGTGGTAAAAGCGGTTATTGAATACTTTTTTATGTTTCGGAAAGTAGTTCGCCTTTTCAGCTTTTGTTACAGATTTCGTGCCGAACATTTGGATACTTTTTTCAAGTTTGGAATCAATAAAATTTCCTAGAATTTGAAGTAATTATCTGGCATATCAGATAAAATAATCATCCTTCCACGGACCTTTATCTCCAAGAGAGACTATTCCTTCCCCTTCCGTGCAGACTTTTCCGCAATCCGATCGAACCAACATACATTTTCCAATATTCTGATAGACCCAAAACCGGATAAACCGGATAATTCAACTTATTCTGTTTCTTCGACAAACTTCGACTGTTGGGTGTGATCTTCGAAAACCTATCCATGCTTCGGGGTTTTTTTAATAACTCAGGGAGCGCCAAAACGGTACTGAAGAGGCTAATAAACAACACATTTCACGGTCAATTGAAACAGCGTAATTTTTACAGCTTGTATTCATCGAAATAGACAAAACTAAAAAAAAAACAACGTTCTTATTCGCTTGCAACGGTCATATCACAAATTTAAAATGACAGACGTAACAGAAGCTGAATAACAACGGAAAATCCGCGGTTGTTCAGCATCCAAAGACCCGATGTTCGTGGCTGCCATTTTTTCTTTGCTTTTTCCCCATTCTTTACTTTTTTTTTGTTTATTTTTCAACCCTCGAGCCAAGCGGACCGCGCACGTCTCTCGTTTTCGCGATTTATAAAGTGTTGAATACATAGTCCAAATCTAAAAACCTTTGCTTAAATCGAAGCGTTTGGCAATAATCATCGGTGGCATCGACTTCTGCCGTGCGTGCGTGAGTAGATTAAGTATTGGAGATTTCTTTCCAGAAGTGCCGTCATTGTCGTAAAGTGAATCACCGTCATCGTCACCTACACGTTCAGTCCGTCACGTTTGTGTTTGTGTGTAAATGGTTTTTTCTATTTTTCCGGTGTTCAAAGCAACGTCGTGGAGTAAAATTTCCTCCGGCTAAGACCCATTTCGCCTAAAACAACCTAGCCAGTTATGTTCAGTGCAATTATGCCGTAATGGGAATCTGAACCATAAGCTAAACAAGGAAGGAATAAGCAAAAGCGATCATTGGAATTGGATGCAACAAGTGTATTGCGGCAGAATTTTGCAACGAAAGTTAGGTTTTTGGGTTATTATATTTTAAACATTTTGTTTTTTTTTTCTTTTGTGAAGCAATTATGTACTGCTCTTATTAACTAATACCCATTCTGCATGCAAGATTTGCAATACATTTATGTATAGGGAAATTTACTTCTTCTACAGCTATGAACGCGTTTAAAAAAAACTATCAAATATCATGTTCATCGAACTATGATATGTTTTAAATTTTATTTTTCATGTGTGCATAAGGTAGTACAACTTGGTATTTCTGCTAGGGGATTGTTCATGGCATCATAATGTTATATTTGTCTAGTTCATTCCAATACAACACAGTTAATAAAGTTACATATCACTAATATGAGAGAGATGAAAAAATAAATAATAATAAAATAATGCACCGCACTTAAACTGTAAGTGAAACATATTTTAGCCATTTTTATTTTCATCTGAAAACATCAATTTCATTTCATCACCTTCATAGTGCAAAACGCGGCTCGAACAGCCTTTGAGCTTGTTTCACCAGCATATTTGCACATAACGTTTATCTGTGTTCTCTTTTGTTTTCTTTCAGATTACATCGTTCAGATATATGTTGCGCTTCAAAATATACTGTGATGCGCGAATTCTTAAACAACTGCAGATATTTGCGCAGCAATGTATACATTAAATAATTATCGTAGATAATTTAGAATGAAAAATTGCTCCATTCATCATTTCTTTGGGCGAAAACCGCATGTCGATAGCTCTTACCGTTTTAGGGTAATCAAAGCTCAATGCCGAAACACGGTGTTCAGGCCCAACAATCGGTTACGTCTAAATTTCCAATCAATCCATTTGACCGTTAGTGTTAACTGTTACATTCCATCGTAGTCCTCATGCAAACAGCACTATTAATCAAACCGAATAAATCAGAATTATCATTACGAGTTTGACTCGATCATAGTATACATTGATGACACAAATTACGTTCGGTTGAGGAGAGTTTGCTCGGCATTGGAAGATCTTATCGGAACCTTATAGAAGCCTAATTGAAACCTTATCGGAATCTTATGAAAACCTTATCGGAACCTTATGGGAAGTTCTCAAGTTCAAAGAAGCCGCGGTCTGGAAAGAAATAGTACCGGAAGAGCTATTTTTCTTGTTCCGCAGAGGAGCTCGAAAAGCAAGACGCCAGGACCAGAGACGAAATTTCTTATAGCAGGTCCTAAATTTCACCAAAATTCCATCCAACAACACCAGGCGTAATAACCTCATATGGAGTACGTTCCACGAAGACAACCCAGAAAAAAAAACTTAACCGTATCCTGAACAATCCGCCAGTCAATTATCTTGAATAAAACATTTAGAAGTTTTCGTTGCGCAGTGAACCTGCTATTTGGAGCATAGCCGAATGTTCCGGGTGCCGATGAACGAATCGCCGCTTTATGCGATGGCATAAAAAAACAGCTGTTCGCTGACGCTCGCGGGAATCTTTGGCTTGCATGCTGTCTTCGGCTCGGTCTTGATCGTTCTCGTCGAGTAAATCGTTCTTATCGCCTTCATACTTCTATCTTACTACGCTTCCTGCTCCACCGAATGAAGGCGTGGGATAACATTGCGCGCTTCTCTACGTATGTATGTGTGTGTGTGTCGAACCGAAGAGCAGCTATTTAAAGGTGAGAATATGTAAATCTAGAGGAGATTGTAGATGTCTTTCGCAGAGATTTTTTATTTTCTTCTTCACATTTTTAATTAGCCGTCGACGCACGCTTCAATTCGAGTGTGAAGACAAGCGAACCGCGATTGGGGGGAAATTTGACTGTGTGTGCGAATGGACGCGATGAAGAAGCTGAAAGATGAGAGAAAAGATTTTCAGCCGAAAATTCCGCTCTAGGGGTGTCTCGTTCTTTCCCATTTTTTCTATTTGTTTTGCAACCTTCGAGCCAACCGGACCGCGCACATGCGCTCATTTTCGCAATTGATAAAGTGTTCAAAACATCTTCTAAACCAAGCACAAAGTTGCCCTTGCTTGGCGCGGAGCGATTAGTGATCGATGATCAACAATCTGTGCGGTGCGTACGCGACTAGATTAGGAGCTGGAAGTTTTCCAGCGTGTGCCGTTTATTGCCGTGAAGTTACTAATCTCTCCCATCGGCACCTACACATTCAGTCCGTCACGTTCGTGATCAGTTGGAAGTGGGATCGTGAAATTCAGGTTTTGTTTATCAGTTCGAACATAGAGTTTTTAACAGCAGTAAATTAAGAATCCGATACCTAAGTACGTATTTCCAAAACTATGATTAAAAAAAATTAGCTCCACGTGTACTTTCACTTGGTTCCCAAATGGATCTTTATGTACAGTGCAATTAAGGTGTAATGGAAATCAAAGCCATAAGCTAAATACGGCATTATGCTAGAAGTTGTTCCAAAAAACCCAACCAGGTCGACGTTGTTTTCTTCAGGTCAATGACAGGTGTATCTACCAACACGAATATGAGTTATTGGTTTATTATTTTCACTAGATTCCCGTTCTTTTGATACAACACCCCAATAATGTCGACTACTAAATCTGGAATCATGGATGGGTAAGAACAATCTAAAGTTTATACAACACTTCACTATGGTAGTTGCAGTTACCATTTCGGTAGTCTCCGGTTTCATCTTTGATTAATCAGTTTTCTTAAATTACCGCCCCCGTCAACGGACAGCACGCGGCCGTCGGGCATCACCGGATCCAACACCAACACCACCAACGACAGATTGAAGCAAACGCAAGCGAAAGTGGACGAAGTGCACGGCATCATACTTTCGAACGTCGAAAAGGTGCTAGAACGAGACCAGAAACTCTCGGAACTGCACGAGCGGTCGGAAGCCCTGGAACAAAATGCATTGCAGTTCCAGCAGCTGGCCAGCAAGCTTAAGGGAAAGCAACGCCACTCCGATATGAAGATGAAGATAATGATCGGTGCGGGCGTGATCGGAGTGGTGCTGATAATAATCATCATTCGTGAGTAGCTTGGCATGTGTGTTCTATCGCCTGCACGGAGGATAACATGTTTTGACATCATCTGAGTTTAATGCTTGTTTCGAATCTAAGACCGTATTCTTTACTGAACCTTTCATCACAACTTAAACTAAAAGAATGTTGTGTAGTCACAATGTGTATCGATTCTGACTGTAATGTTCTACCAGTTCATTGTGTGCTCCTTCAATATTTGCACAACATTTTCGAATCCTTACCTTCTGGTACCATTTATATATAAAATCAAATCAAATCACGGTCGATTGCTATCAGAAAGTCTTGTTTTGCTGCCGAATCGATTTTTCCACTTCCTTCGCCAAAATCATGCATAAAACAAATTCTTCTTTATCGCCATGTTTTAGGGCATGACTTGCTCCCTTTGTTCGTATAGGCGTTTGACGTTAAAATTTCAAAACAATCTCTGGACTTCGCTGTCCAAAATGCTAGAAACGTGAGCAGGATGAACAATAGGTTGTGCTTGAGTTAAACGACTGTAAGTATAGCGGCTGAATCGTGCAACGAAATTTGTTCGGCTTTTATGCGGCTTTCCAACCGTTGTAAACTGGTCTCATTAACTAACACCAATTTGACTTTGTTCCATTCATTAACAAATTCTCTCCAATGCTCTATTTCGTGTATGTGTTCTCGTTTCTTTGCAGTTTATTTGCGTTTCTTTGCAGTTATAGAATGATAATAAAACTCACGAATAGAGTAGCTCTCGCAGATGCGCATACCTCAGTTGCAAACAGTTGAAGCAGAAAGAAGGACCGTGAGGTGAAGAAGTACCTCCTATTTCGGCCACTGCGGTAATGCAGTGCAAAATATGCAACTCCTCGCCCATCCGTTTCCGTAATTGAGAAAGCGACAGAATCAAAGCATCATTTTACATAAACGCCTCGTTCAGAGATGGGTCCATGCACAGTTCGAGTGGTTGTTGAGGGTAGTGTTAAGTAAGAAAACGACATTAATTATCTATATATGAACTATGTGTTATGCAACGGAGGCGCATGACATTGCATTAATGAACAATATGCCCCCCAGGTATAGTACTAAACGATTGTTTCACTTTGTATTCACTTATTCTTATCTTCATTCCAGCTCCAACGAAATCGATCTTGCGGCGTGAATGTTACGAGAAAAACTTACTCTCCAGTGTGAGTTTTCTTAGGCAAACATATTTCAAGCGACATATGGTGTCCAAAGTTGGGTTCAGTGGAATCACTAAAAACTCAAAAGCGAAACGTCGCTAGTTTCGTCCTTCGCCCACCCATCCGGGTTTCCTGCCGCGCCAAGCAGCGCAGGACAAGAAAGGCTGCCATTGAGGAAATTGTTTCCTTCCCCTTTCCGTCATGTTCTCCTCCTTCCCGCCGCTGCGTCAGCTTGCAACCCAGGCCAGGCACGGCATATCGGGGGAGCAGAGTGGTACGCTTTAAATGCGATGTTTATCTCTTTCGCACCTTCCTCGCGCTCACCAGGCACGACGCTGCTCGACGTTGTAAGCAAACTTGTAAAAATCACTTTACCCTCCAAATCACTCAATCGATCTCTCCCTTTCTGGCGGTGGTGCTCTCAGCTCTTTCTCACAGCCGTATCTCGCCTCCCTGAAGGAAAGCGCGTCCCTCCAGTAAACCACCCAGTGCGAGTGCGGAAGAGGAGGCATTCAATCAATATATTTTCTGTCTTTCGGGAAAAAAGCACACCGAACGCACGGGGGAGAACTTCCAAGTTCTGGCCAAACTGCAAACTTCAGGGATTATAATTCCTATCCTAACTTTTACCTCTACCGCTGCGTGCTGCTCGGCAAAAGGGAGCTACGTCACATGGAGAGAAGCATTGGAAGTATCTGCTTAATGCAAACAAAGACGAGTGGTAGTTCCGATTTCGCTCACGCCAGAAAACACAACAACGAACATTCTTAATTGCACAACTTTTTTTTTAGATTGCGTTACTCCAACACTATCACACGACACCGAACACTGTGATATACGTACTGGTACCGATGAGCATTGATTCGTTTTGCACTATGATGAAGAAACCGTCAGTTTGGTATCTTTGTATAGTAAAATTGAACGGAATAACCCGATACAGATGAATGAAACGTTGTACTCCTCACGACAAGCTCGGCACCAAATCGCATCTGGTCGTACTACGGATTGGCCCAAAGAACCCTCCTGAGGGAGGATGATCTCCCGATACTAAATTCGTTTATTTCGGACACAAAACGAATCCGACGTGGGTCGTTACTCCAACACTATCACACGACACCGAACACTGTGATATACGTACTGGTACCGATGAGCATTGATTCGTTTTGCACTACAAACATCCTGCTGGCACTACTAGCTTTTTTCGAAAGGATTCATTCATCCGTTTTCTTTGTACCAATCGTCACGATTAACTTCTCCCTCGCGTCAAGCGCCTTACCACGGGCATAGTAGTGTAATACGGAACTCTATCGCGTTTAGTAGGTCGCGGACCAGAAATATCGCTCCTCCGGACTCGAACCGCTCGTGGTGAAAAATCGTTCGTAACTAGCGCAAGGCAGCACTACACAGCAGCCGAGATGGCACTCGCTCGTCCGTTCGTTCGTCCTGGCACAATCGCGCAATGCTGCTGCTAGCATTTTCATTCAACAGTCGCGTTGCGCTGAAGAGCGAGCAGCGTTTCCAGCAGCTATAACGCGGGCGCTTGTGCGGCAAAACTCCTTCCTGAGGGACGCTTCCTGGCGGTAGCGGTAGAATTGGACACGGGGTCGGCAGGCAGGTTTTACTGCAGGATTTCTACACCGCTGAAGAGCGAATACGCGGTTGGAGCTTGAGAGCAACCGCACCCGGAGAAAGAGAGAGAGTGCCGCTGAATAATGTTGGCCGCCATGTGCGCTGGTGGGGAGGCGTATCAGCTGATGCTTTAAGCTACGAGCGTGTAAACAACAGCTGATTTTTTGTGCCAACCATCGGCAGGCAATCAACACAAAGCAAGATACCGAATAAGATCCTTTTTAACCTAAATGTGTCATTCAGATAGTATCGCATATTCCAATGGTTTGTTCTGTATGAGTAACGTTCTTAAAACATGGTTCCATTTTAACGGCGATTTTCACATCGTTCCAGCATACTTTCGATAAATGTTGAGGGACTTTGAGCAAGTCAGTCTGCTTGTAATGTGAAACAGCATGTAAAAGATTTGACGGGATAAGTCATCCGATGTCATTCTATTGTATCGACCATAAGAGAGTTATCTTTCGTCTATCCTTCCG
>KZ068214.1:6798-20348 GCA_002091845.1 Anopheles cracens | reverse complement strand
CTGTCCGAACCATAAATTTCATTCTCCCAGATAAGCGGCAATTCCTTTCCGTCGATTGACCATCTAAATGGAAGACGCACAAAAAAAACAGCTCCCTCCAGAAACTAGCCCCGAAAGCGTACGGCAAAAAGTAGACATAAAACAAATAGAGCAACAAGAAAAACATTCTTCCGAGAGGATGAGTCTTCCCACACGTCCGTGCGTACGGACATTCGATTCAACTGGTTTTTACGTTTGATAAGCTCATTCCAGCTGTGCCCGCCGCTAGTTCTCACTCTCTCTCTCTCTCTCTCCCTCTCTGTCTTGTGTCAAGCCACTTCGGGGTCATCAATTTCCCTGAAGTACAATTTTCCCTGCTCCCGACGTTTCGCTCCCCTGGAATTGTGACGAAAGGACAGGTCAGCGTGTGGCCAAGCGTGAAGACGAAGGCAAACGACAAACTACCAACCAGGGCCAAGCAGATAAAAATGTCGCCCTGTGATGCCCCCCCCCCCTTCCAAGACCAAGGACCAAAGGACGAACACGCAACCGGCACGACCCGGAGGATGCTTTCTTTCGCATTTTGGAGAAAGTTTGTCGGTATTTCCGTGTCGAATACCTCCGGAGAATTGTTTCTTTTTGAACATGGGCAAGGCTGGCGTGTTCGGAATGGGTTTGTGTGTATGTGCGTGGCATGTGTAAAGAGGCACCGAGACAAAAGGGCATTTCTATTTTCATATTAAAATGCCTTCGTCGAGTGCTCGAAGCAGCCAGGAGGAAGCCGAACCCACTTATTGCTCTGGCTGTCTGTTGCGGTTTGCGGATAGTTATGATCGTTACACTTCATTCCGTGCGGCAGCAGCAGTACTTCCCAGCGCAGGAGTGGGATAGCTTGCTTGCCGTCGACGCTGAGCTTGAGTGCCTCGTCCTCGGCCGTTCCCGGGATGAAAGTGGTCTCCTGAGGGTGGATGATCTTCTCGGTGTGTGTGGGTGTGGGTTTGCTTGAGCTGTATCGTTACGTGTGTATCGGAAAACAGGCAACTAATGGATTAAGAATGGCTTGTAGACAGGCGAGTGGGATGCTGTGGACACTCCCAGCTGCTTGACCCAGCAGGATGGACCGGACGGGTACGTGAAAATGGCCGCATCACGCCATCCATCACGGGAGAAATCCATTCCCGGAATGAGATGTGTGAATTTTCGGTTGCTCGAAATGTTGCCTGTCGTAACAGTCTTGCCACGGGATGAAGCAGCGTACGTGAGGCAAATGTCTGATGCATCCGGCCAGCTACACACTAATTGCGTGTGTCCCCCGCTTCGAGCAAGACGTGGGCGCCTGCGTACCCTTTCATCTTCACACTGGGTAATCCACACACGTACCGTGCTTACCTGCACGTCATCCACCGCACACATGCAGGATTAGACGGCTGCGAACGTCGTGGGCAGCTTTCACCGAGCCGAAGTCGATCTCTCGGTGGTTCGTCTTTTTTCCAACATTTGCTCCAACATGCTACCCGCGGATGCTTTGCTGTACGGGGCGACCCAATGCCACGGCTGTATTTTTTATTCCTTCCACGAGGGAGAAAAGCTAATGGAAGCTGGGGCGGCCGCGTCAACTGGCGCGGCCATCATAACCATCATCGCTCATACACTCATCACCATGATCATCACCATCAACAGCAGCCCGTGTCGGTCGGCGCCGAAGTGAAGTCATCAATATTTATTGCCTCGTAAAACTTGACGAGGGCGCAGCAAACGCCGAAAATAAAAAGCGGAAACCCCACGCCCCCGGCGGAGATTGGGAAACGCGTTTGCACTGGGTGCGCTCAGCTTGAATCCGCCCGAACGCGGTGTTGCTGTTGCTGCAACGCAAACAAAAGCTCGACAGCGGGGGGTGCTCTAACCGTTCGGTGACCTTTTTCTGTTATTTACACCTATGCCAGTGAGCTGAGTTTACGGGCATTAGTTTCTTTTCTTAAGCTACACCTTAATTTATTGAGTAATTTGTCTTCGCAAGATTGCAAAACAGGACGCAAGATATGTAGATTGAAATACAATCATAGGGTTGAGTGGAACTAAATGATAAAATTTACACGAAAGACTATTACAAGCTGTGAAAAATCTCTTGAATCGTATTTATTCTCCCAACTCTAGTTAGAGGTAATATTTGCCTTAAATTTTAATTCTTTCCTGCCTATTTTCACGTTAGAGACAAAGTTTAAGTCTAGATAATTATTATCATTTGCACGTCAAATGTGTTTTATAATTGCTTAGATTATGTTGAACTATTCATTCACTTTACCGACTTTAAAAGGAGTTTCGTATTACTTTGTTTAGTGTTCGATTATATCCAGATATTGCAGTGATAAATGGTGCAAGTTATTTTGTGTTTTTAACTAAAGAATCATAAAGAATCATGTTGACTATTGAATAAATATTCTATAGAAATAATAATTCATAATTTCTGACACTGGTACTTCTGGATTTAAGGTTTGTTAATTTTAAACTCCTTCGCTGTTCTGTTCCCAACATGTTTTTTGTAAATAATTAAACCTTACACACAACATAACTTATTGTTACAGTTTGTGAAATTACGGCAGCAATCACTATACAACCAATCGGCTTCTATTATTCGCTTAAAACACAGAAAAAAATCTTCAAACGACAGTCGGCACACAAAATACGCTTTTCGCCGAAAGCAAACTAGCAAACGCACCGAACAACAAGCCCCCCCATACCCTTTCATCTTCACACTGGGTAATCCACACACGTACCGTGCTTACCTGCACGTCATCCACCGCACACATGCAGGATTAGACGGCTGCGAACGTCGTGGGCAGCTTTCACCGAGCCGAAGTCGATCTCTCGGTGGTTCGTCTTTTTTCCAACATTTGCTCCAACATGCTACCCGCGGATGCTTTGCTGTACGGGGCGACCCAATGCCACGGCTGTATTTTTTATTCCTTCCACGAGGGAGAAAAGCTAATGGAAGCTGGGGCGGCCGCGTCAACTGGCGCGGCCATCATAACCATCATCGCTCATACACTCATCACCATGATCATCACCATCAACAGCAGCCCTTTCCCACACGTCCGTGCGTACGGACATTCGATTCAACTGGTTTTTACGTTTGATAAGCTCATTCCAGCTGTGCCCGCCGCTAGTTCTCACTCTCTCTCTCTCTCTCTCCCTCTCTGTCTTGTGTCAAGCCACTTCGGGGTCATCAATTTCCCTGAAGTACAATTTTCCCTGCTCCCGACGTTTCGCTCCCCTGGAATTGTGACGAAAGGACAGGTCAGCGTGTGGCCAAGCGTGAAGACGAAGGCAAACGACAAACTACCAACCAGGGCCAAGCAGATAAAAATGTCGCCCTGTGATGCCCCCCCCCCCCTTCCAAGACCAAGGACCAAAGGACGAACACGCAACCGGCACGACCCGGAGGATGCTTTCTTTCGCATTTTGGAGAAAGTTTGTCGGTATTTCCGTGTCGAATACCTCCGGAGAATTGTTTCTTTTTGAACATGGGCAAGGCTGGCGTGTTCGGAATGGGTTTGTGTGTATGTGCGTGGCATGTGTAAAGAGGCACCGAGACAAAAGGGCATTTCTATTTTCATATTAAAATGCCTTCGTCGAGTGCTCGAAGCAGCCAGGAGGAAGCCGAACCCACTTATTGCTCTGGCTGTCTGTTGCGGTTTGCGGATAGTTATGATCGTTACACTTCATTCCGTGCGGCAGCAGCAGTACTTCCCAGCGCAGGAGTGGGATAGCTTGCTTGCCGTCGACGCTGAGCTTGAGTGCCTCGTCCTCGGCCGTTCCCGGGATGAAAGTGGTCTCCTGAGGGTGGATGATCTTCTCGGTGTGTGTGGGTGTGGGTTTGCTTGAGCTGTTTCGTTACGTGTGTATCGGAAAACAGGCAACTAATGGATTAAGAATGGCTTGTAGACAGGCGAGTGGGATGCTGTGGACACTCCCAGCTGCTTGACCCAGCAGGATGGACCGGACGGGTACGTGAAAATGGCCGCATCACGCCATCCATCACGGGAGAAATCCATTCCCGGAATGAGATGTGTGAATTTTCGGTTGCTCGAAATGTTGCCTGTCGTAACAGTCTTGCCACGGGATGAAGCAGCGTACGTGAGGCAAATGTCTGATGCATCCGGCCAGCTACACACTAATTGCGTGTGTCCCCCGCTTCGAGCAAGACGTGGGCGCCTGCGTACCCTTTCATCTTCACACTGGGTAATCCACACACGTACCGTGCTTACCTGCACGTCATCCACCGCACACATGCAGGATTAGACGGCTGCGAACGTCGTGGGCAGCTTTCACCGAGCCGAAGTCGATCTCTCGGTGGTTCGTCTTTTTTCCAACATTTGCTCCAACATGCTACCCGCGGATGCTTTGCTGTACGGGGCGACCCAATGCCACAGCAGTATGTTTTATTCCTTCCACGAGGGAGAAAAGCTAATGGAAGCTGGGGTGGCCGCGTCAACTGGCGCGGCCATCATAACCATCATCGCTCATACACTCATCACCATGATCATCACCATCAACAGCAGCCCGTGTCGGTCGGCGCCGAAGTGAAGTCATCAATATTTATTGCCTCGTAAAACTTGACGAGGGCGCAGCAAACGCCGAAAATAAAAAGCGGAAACCCCAGGCCCCCGGCGGAGATTGGGAAACGCGTTTGCACTGGGTGCGCTCAGCTTGAATCCGCCCGAACGCGGTGTTGCTGTTGCTGCAACGCAAACAAAAGCTCCACAGCGGGGGGGAGCTCTAACCGTTCGGTGACCTTTTCCTATTATTTACACCTATGCCAGTGAGCTGAGTTTACGGGCAGGAGTTTCTTTTCTTAAGCTACACCTTAATTTATTGAGGAATTTGTCTTCGCAAGATTGCAAAAAAGGACGCAAGATCTGTAGATTGAATTACAATCATAGGGTTGAGTGGAACTAAATGATAAAATTTACACGTAAGACTATTACAAGCTGTGAAAACTCTCTTGAATCGTATTTATTCTTCCAACTCTAGTTAGAGGGAATATCTTCCTTAAATTTTAATTCTTTCCTGCCTATTTTTACGATATAGACAAAGTTTAAGTATAGATAATTATTCTCATTTGCACGTCAAATGTGTTTTATAACTGCTTAGATTATGCTGAACTATTCTTTCACTTTACCGACTATAAAAGGAGTTTCGTATTATTTTGTTTAGTGTTTGATTTTATTTATTTCGTGTTTTTAACTAAGGAATCATAAAGAATCATGTTGACTATTGAATAAATATTCTATAAAAATAATAATTCATAATTTCTGACACTGGTATTTCTGGATTTAAGCTTTGTTAGTTTTAAACTCCTTCGCTGTTCTGTTCCCAACATGTTTTTTTTTGTAAATAATTAAACCTTAAACACAACATAGCTAAATGTTACAGTTTGTGAAAATAGGGCAGCAATCACTATACAACCAAATCGACTTCTATTATTCGCTTAAAACACAGAAAAAAAACTTCAAACGACAGTCGGCACACAAAATACGCTTTTCGCCGAAAGCAAACTAGCAAACGCACCGAACAACAAGCCCCCCCATGGCAACGGATCACGGGCAAAGGGCTACTATGGCCGCAGCAAAGCTTCTTACGCTACGCGTGGCACAAAGGGCTTACACACGTTCGCTACGACGCTTGGCGCGGCTTATGTGACCGGACAAAACCCCGTTGTGACCCCGTTGTGTTTCCCTATTTTTTTTTGTTTTGAGTCACGCCGAGCAGCACCCAAAGGTAAACATCCTTTTTATCGCGCGAATGCGTTGCCACGACGATACGGTCGAGGGATTTCCTTTTGTTTTTCCTCATCCAGCCGGCCGGGCTGGATCGGTTCCGGAGCTTTTTTTCCGGAAAGCGAGAGTCAGCTTTTAAAATTCGCATGTAGCGAATGTCCCACTCCCCGTTCCGTTTATGGTCACTCCGCAATCGCGCTCCCCCCTCCCCTTCACGCAATCTCGTGATTGGTGTTATTACGGAATGAAGCATTCACACCACCCACAACCAGTGGGCGGCAAAACGGAAGTTCGCAAAATTACGATTTTACGAGTGTGCAGTAAAAGCAAGTGGGGGGGGGGTACGGGTTTTGCCCTGCAATTCCGGTTCCGGGTGTCGCGTGAAAGGTTCCGAGAGTGTTTTGTTTGGAGTAAACTGCCGCCAGCGTGGGCAGCCCTGCTGTGGGGGCTGTAGGGCTTCACTTTCTTGAAGATTATGGGCATAAGCTTTTATCGGTCAGAAGTGCGGAAGCTGATCAAGCGATGGAAAAAAACGCACAATAATCCGGGCGCGAATGGGAGTTAATGAAATTGCCTCAAAATGTTGTAATCCTACCGAGAAGGGGCTTTGTTCGTAAGAATCACGGTTAACAACTTTGTTGGCGCACCAAACAAGTTGGGAGGGTTCGTTTGAATTTAAATAATATGTAATGGGTGTTGGACTTATTTTACAAGAAGTTGTAGTTTAATGGCACATACTGTCTACACTAGTCTGTCTGGAACATTCATTGTTTAAGTTATACTTCAAGAACAGAAATTAAACAGGCTTTGACAGTTGCAGACACTAATTAATTCTAGTTTATTTTCGTACTTTTTAAGATGATGTAAAACATATCTAATTATTCAAGCAAAGCTCTTCTGATTAAAAGAGTTGAGAAAAACGAGTTCTTCGAAATTCAAATATAAAAGATATCCTCAGAACCTTTCCGAATCATACATATACATTGTTGAATACTCGTGAGATGCACAGGAAAGTAAGTGAGCACAAAGTTTCACGTTACATGGAGCAGTTTTGTCTTCGGTGAGGAAAATAATAAAAGTGTGTGTGAAATCGTAGAAAATTCATACAAAGGAGTAGTTTTTTTTATTTCAACCAAGTATGCAGACTATCAATGGGCATCTATCATTATCTTTTCAAGTTATCATATATTTATAACAACGTTGTTAGTTGCCGAGCATCATCATTGTTAGTTGCCGAATATAACCTAATACCCTCGTACTTTTCGCGGAAAAAATCACAAAAATAATGCTACCTTCAAACCCCGAACAAAACGCTACAAATGAGGTAAGGATTACAGCTTCGGTGGAAAGCTGTCTGCAGCGAGAGCGGCCCGGAACAGCTTCATTAATGTTCGCCTACCATTATTATGTCCCGTAGCACAGGATCGGAAGTTTCGGGAGCGTGTAAAATAATATACGTTTCATCCCGCAACCCGTGCCTCTGTTCGCGCTCGCCGAAAAAGTTGCGGAAGGGAAAATTAAAACCGAACTTCGGCAAAAGCGTGCGGATGCAGATAGAATATTATTCTGTGAAATTGTGAAAATAGTTCCCAAACGAAGTACGCTTGGCTTATGTTGTAGCAAGAAAAAGGAGTTCGAAAAAACAACTGTGGTGCGATTGTTGAAAAAACGAGCTCATGCTTCAGCGTACGGTGGAAAAGTTTATGCCCCCGGGGCGAAGTGGACTGCAGAAAATGAGCGAAAACTTTGCGAACCCTGCCGCTGACAACGTACGCTGCGAGCGTACATTTAGAGCTGAAAACTTGCACCTCCCGTTTTGCCAATATTATTACTATTTCCTTCAACGGAAACCCAAGCACATGTTTAACACGACCATTTCGTGTCACTGTTTTGCCTTGCGTTTGCGTTAACTTTTCCTCCGCCGGTGCGCCCACGTGCCACTGTTTCGCCGTTCAACCAATTAGCAGCGACACTTGTTGAAACGGTGCTCGCCCGCTGTCGGCGGCAGACTTTCGGAGCCAGGGTTGCGCCATAATTCTTCCGGTTTGCCGTCCGCTCGCGACCCGCAACCAGAAGGAACTGTTCCAGCTGGCCAGCATCGCGTGTGCGGCGTGTAAACGGCCGCACGGACGGACGGACTGGTAAATGACCTGCCAAACAACCATAAATCATTCCATTAGTGGACGCGCCAACGACGCCACGCCGGTTTCGGAACGAGTTGCGCCCGGAACACGCGGAACGTAGGTTCGAAAGTTGTACTTATCGTGTTTTATGGAGCTCGTTCGCTGGCCTCCCCATTAGACGGGGCCTGGTGCCGGGGGGATGGCTGATGAGCGCCATAAAATCACACCACACACCTATGCCGGGTGGGAAGGACAGCTGCGACGACAACAGCGACGTGGCTTTAAGTGACCAATCGAACGAGATTTGGGAAGGATTTTTCTAAAACGAACAACACAATTAAAAATGAATAAAAATACGCCTACCTCGCCTTTTCGAGGTTAAATCGCCCGTCTGTCATAGGATACGCCATCAATCGTGCGGTTTCGTGCGGGCCAAGCAAAAGGGTTGCGGTGCGAAAGTGTAATTACACAAATTTCAATAGCAAACAGCAAAACAGTAACAAAACGCGGGAAGTAGTTCCCGTGACGGGCTTGCGGTCGTTGACGGGAACGAACACATCGGTGGGGCGTTGCAAATGTGTGTTAATAATAAATAAGTTTAATGGAACGTGCCGCTTTCGGGTGGATGAGTTCGGTCGATGCTTGCTTTGCGGAGAAGAAGAAACTACTACATTATGAAGCTTGGTTTTGTTGTTTGTTCTACTTCAACATCCAACTATGACAAAGCTAGACTGATGTTGATGACAAAGCTGAGATGTTTGCAAAGAAAATTCGTTTCTTTTGATTATTCTTACCGAAATTACATATTCAATTACTTACATTATTATTTTTTTCAAATTTGGTTATTTATCACATATTTCAGTTTTTTTTACATAAAAATAAGCATGGATGCATTTAGGTGATAATCGATACTAATTTGCTCCATGGTTCTGGTTCGTTTTATAACATTAAAATCGATTTAAAAAAAAGTCCACATTTTTTAATGATTAAAGCTTATTACCACATTTGAGTCACTCGTCGACAGATGGCGCCACTCAATCAAGGTTGCGGCGGATTTTTCAATGATTGCTATGCTTTCTGAATTATGTTCACCACCAGTTTTTTATAATCTTTCTAAAAGAGATACAGCATATTCCATCCATTCTTGAACAGTTCCCAAGGTTAAGAATCCTTCCACGCATTCTTGAAGTGATAATTACGTGTAGCTCAAAGATATACCTCGAACAAGTGAACACAATTCCGTCGTTGTAAGTATTCAATCTGACACATTAAACAGAGTATGGAAACTGTTCGTGGGAAATAGCATTTTACGAATGGGTGGAAGGATTTCAAGATTAGATGAAACAAATTCATGTAACTCTGGAAACTGTTCAAGAATGGATAAAAAATGTTGTATCTCTAGCTGTACATCAAATAGTTATTACTCAGTTCATATGGGATAGTTCACTGTATAAGTTCGTTTTCTGTAACATAAGTTGATCTATAAAATGTAAGACAATGAAATTGGTTTAGGAATAAAACATATTTTAAAAATAATTACATTTTTGATTAAAATTGCAAAAACATTTCGTTCTCACACAAAAAATAATTATGCACTTGAAAAACACCGTGCAGAATTATTATCAAGATACAAAGAATAAATAAAATAAAATAAAAAACAAAAAGCGTAAATGTCACACTCGAGCAAATAGCGAGAAAAACCAAACGTTGGCTTTCGTAGCGTTGCATCAAAGTGACTCGTTTTCCATTCAACCTCCCGCACCACATCCGTCCCCGTTGCCACAGCGACCAAACAAACAGGTTTGTGCATCATGCGAACACACATTTTTTGCCCCGTTTCACGTGCAAGTGGTACGGGCGCCGAGAGCACACGGGAAAACATGTTCGCGGTTTCCCACGTACACGGGGACGCGTCGAAACACGGACAGTGCGCACAACGACAAGTGCACACACACACACTCAAGCTGATCGTGTCCTAGCAACAAAACTAACCGCTGATAAGTTCGCTGGAGCCGCGCACGGGCAAATAGGGGGTTTGCGCAGCGTGCGAGCGTGCGAGCGTACGACGGGCTTCCTGTTTTTTCCGGGCAGGTTGCCACGCCACTTTTCCGCCGCCCGGATGGGCGCGCACACCGGGTAAAAGTTATCAACAAGTGCGGCTGAGTTTCGCGAGTTTCAACCCTGACCGGTCCGTGCGAGGGCAAAGGCGGAAAAGGCGAGAAAGGGCGAGCAGCAATTGTGTGTTGATGTTGTTTTTTTCGCTGCGCTTCAAGCAATCAGCGGCCGCGATGGGCAAACAGAATAGAAAGCAAATGTATAAATAAGGTCAGGCAGAAATTAAAGGCGGGGGGAAGCGCACGACAAGAAATATGTTGCAGTGTGAAGCGGCGCAGGATGCGGCAGGATGTTTTGATAGTGCATTTGTGCAATATTTGTGCAGCGGGAATTCATTAAACTAAAAGGATCGTTACCGGTGGTGGAGTTGGGTAGGAGTTTGTTTGTTTCTTTTTGTTTCTCTCCCCAGTTGTTGCTATCATTGTCCGTCACCAAATGGGTGGTTTGTTGGAAACGACTCCTTTTTCTCTCTTTTAGGGGCCGGTTTTCATGGAAGAGATTTATTTTATGACGCTGTTCCCCCAACGCGGAAGGTGGTTGTGGTGCCGTTCAGGGAAGGATATTTATACGTTAGCTTATAAACGATTTTAAAATAGGTTTTTTATTGATGGAAACGTTTGATGGAGAACGTTTGCTATCGGCATGCTGATTGTTGAGCTAGCGACTGGCGATAAATTAACCCTCATTCTTCTGCGTTATGAAGACAGATTGTGTAACGATTAGAATATGAAACCATTGATGCAACGCTTGAAACGCTTATTGATAACTCTTCGTGGAAGTTCTTTGCGAGAAAAAGCAAAAAAAAACGAAGCGAGTGTTCCAACCATTACTCATTGTTAAACAACCTCATTAGGGGCTTCCGGGAATACGCCACGACATCCGTGTACTGTTTTCCAATAGCTCGTTTCAAGTTTGTTTCTTGAAAAAAAAGTTATTATTTTGTATTTTAAACGTTCTCCATTCTTCTAATTCCTGGAACATGTCGGTCGTCGCTCATCGTTAAATAAAATTTATGCTTTATTTTGCTGTGCATTGCATCCTGCCTTTGGCCTGATGAAATACTTCGTAATTCATGCTAGGAGAGTTTCTTTTTTGATTCTTATCACTTGAAAATAAAATCAGACGAGAGTTTCTTAATCAATTGCGATGATTTTCTTGTATGCTTTTTTTTCCCTTCAACCATACAATCGCATCCTGCGAGAAGGATAGAAAGAAAAACATGTTATGTGTTCTGCAAACACAGCACCACACAGATAAGAGAGGAGCTGGGATGAAGCAGGAAAAAAAACAAACCGATCAAACACAAAAACTCAGCTCGCTTTACTTCGCCGACGAAGAGATGAAAGAAGATGTCGGTCGTCGCTCATCGTTAAATAAAATTTATGCTTTATGTTGCTGTGCATTGCATCCTGCCTTTGGCTTGATGAAATACTTCGTAATTCATGCTAGGAGAGTTTCTTTTTTGATCCATATCACTTGAAAATAAAATCAGACGAGAGTTTCTTAATCAATTGCGATGATTTTCTTGTATGCTTTTTTTTCCCTTCAACCATACAATCGCATCCTGCGAGAAGGATAGAAAGAAAAACATGTTATGTGTTCTGCAAACACAGCACCACACAGATAAGGAGAGGAGCTGGGATGAAGCAGGAAAAAAAACAAACCGATCAAACACAAAAACTCAGCTCGCTTTACTTCGCCGACGAAGAGATGAAACAAAGACAAAGCGAGATAAGGAAAAAAAAAGATAGAAAAGGAACATTTTTCCACAGCAAAGGATCTCGGCACACCCACACCCAGCCCTCCTCAAGCGCTGGAAAAGAATTATAATGCCAACTCAAATTGAATTCTATCGCTTGGAACGTGCTCTCGGCACCCGGTTCGTGCTTTGATTTGCGATCCGCCACTGCCTTCTTTCGTCCTTTGGACTGCAACGCTTGGATGCAGCCACGAGCCAATCGGTTCGTGCTTTGATTTGCGATCCGCCACTGCCTTCTTTCGTCCTTTGGACTGCAACGCTTGGATGCAGCCACGAGCCAAGTCCCTCCCCATCCAGCGCCTTTCCAGCTGATGTTTTCAACCACCTGCTCAGGGACCGGAACGCGGTGACGTTTCCGTCCGGGCGTAACAAGTGTATCAACTGGCAGTTGGGTCGTAAAGTTTATGTTTTCTTCCTCTCTCGGCGTGCGTCGGATTGCGCGTTCAATTGGATTGGCAAAATAATGTAAAAACAGCGAGCAGCGAGCAGAAAAATAGAGCGCGCTTCAATCGATGGGATTGAATTTTGTCTCGTTCGAGGAATGTTATTTATTTCTATCCTTTTTTTTTTGTTGGTTTCAGGACACCGTATTTCATTTGAATATATTTTTGTAAATAAAAATAAAAACTTTAAATTTGATTTGAAGAGTGCAATGAAAGGAACGACATCAAACGCGTTGGAAGCGTTTCCGATAGCAAAAGATCGCTAAAGCTGCTAAATTTCCATGCCGTTTCCATTTCGATCCCGCACTGTCTCCGCCGCAGTACAACAAGTTATTCAATTGAGAACGGTCAAGTTTATTTGCCATTTTGGAGACCTCACCTTAAGATCGAGCGCATTACGGACGGATACTTGCCGAAGGTAAATAGAAGCTAACAATTGGAAAGACGCTCGTCTCGCTTGACGCTTGCTCGGTGCTATCTCTTTCGTTGGCTCCCCGGGCATGCGATCGTTACGAACGGGGCGACCGTTTCTGTCGTG
The DNA here is from genome assembly GCA_002091845.1 of Anopheles cracens. Lineage (NCBI taxonomy): Eukaryota > Metazoa > Arthropoda > Insecta > Diptera > Culicidae > Anopheles > Anopheles cracens. Next base: position 7,614 of record KZ068214.1, on the reverse strand, counting down.
CAATCAGCGCACGATGAGCATGATAGTCACGTTCGAGAGGCTTTTTGCGGATGAGAAATAAATTGCAATCGCCGGCCGGAAGCACGGTGAAGGTATAGGATAAAGAGATGATGAAAATATTCCAGCAAAAAGTGCACTTCAATTCTCCCCGCTTCCGTCGGTCGCGACTCCCGGCACCGAGTTACGGTACGGTGCCCGAAAGGAGTTATTTATGCGGAAGGCTCGTTGAATAATGCTTGAATAAATAATTTACTAGCAGCATAGCCGAGGATGCTTCTCGGCGAACAATGAGTGTACGGATTTGGAGCAAAAAAAAGTTATTATTTTGTATTTTAAACGTTCTCCATTCTTCTAATTCCTAGAAGATGTCGGTCGTCGCTCATCGTTAAATAAAATTTATGCTTTATGTTGCTGTGCATTGCATCCTGCCTTTGGCTTGATGAAATACTTCGTAATTCATGCTAGGAGAGTTTCTTTTTTGATCCATATCACTTGAAAATAAAATCAGACGAGAGTTTCTTAATCAATTGCGATAATTTTCTTGTATGCTTTTTTTCCCTTCAACCATACAATCGCATCCTGCGAGAAGGATAGAAAGAAAAACATGTTATGTGTTCTGCAAACACAGCACCACACAGATAAGGAGAGGAGCTGGGATGAAGCAGGAAAAAAAAAACAAACCGATCAAACACAAAAACTCAGCTCGCTTTACTTCGCCGACGAAGAGATGAAACAAAGACAAAGCGAGATAAGGAAAAAAAAAGATAGAAAAGGAACATTTTTCCACAGCAAAGGATCTCGGCACACCCACACCCA
>KZ068213.1:5770-43429 GCA_002091845.1 Anopheles cracens | reverse complement strand
CCTTCTTTTGTTGAGTAGTTGTTTTCTTCATTCTCACACACGCATACGTACATACTTAAAGGCACCAACTAACAGCATAGGGACAGTCCGTAACCATAGCGATCATTCCACGGAGAACTGTTTCCTTACGTAGAGCAAGCGAAAGAGAAAGAGAGATGGGTAATTTTTTATTGTTTTTTTTTTGCGTTGGGTACAATTTATGTTATGAAATAGTATTGGATAGCATTCTTAAGTAATTAGGAACTTGAAGTACAGCTTTCGGAGCCATGTTTTGCATGGCACATGACAGATACACACACACACTTGTAAAGAAGCAGCATCTGGTAGCGGACGTATATGGCGCAAACCCACCTGAACACGGGAGGCATATGGTAATTGAAGATGACGGTGAGATTTTGCCACAACCGAGCATACGTACATGTTGGCATTTGAACAGCCGACTCAGCGTTTCGCATGCTGTCGCCGTCAGATCGCGGTGGTGTTCCATGCACGTTTTCAGCGACGGTATACACTCCGTCTGCGAGATAGCGCTGACGCAGATCTAGGGAGAAAGGAAAATGGGAATGAGGTGTTCAAAATTTATTCTAGTTTCTAGTTCAAAGCATGAAAAAACAATATCTGTAACACAGGTTCGCAATCGTACACATATCCCTTGATTTCGTCTAAGGCTACTATGCCTCATACTCGCAATACGTTTGGCGGTGGTTGCTTTGTTGTTTCTTCAACAGTTCGAGCCAAATTGATTACGGTTTGATAATACTCATCGGAAAGCAGGTCGATTTTTCTTCAGCGTGAATAAAGTAGATTTATAGAAGAGAAAGAAATTAACTCACCTCCGACAGCGATAGCTGATGCAATACTGTGAGGGCACTCTTTGGCTGAACGGAAAGCTGACGGAAAAACTTCGGTATGTGCCCGAGCACCGGTATCGAGTCAGCGAGGTTGGGCTGCGCGTTCAGCAGCAGCACCAGCGCGGTCGTGGCCAGATCCAGCACATCCTTGTCGATGCCGGTCCGGCTGATGCTGTCGACGATGAAGTCGAGCAGATCGGCCAGGAACGGAATTAATTGACACTCGAGTGATTGACGGATCAGTGAGTCCTGTTTTTGCCGTGCGTGTGAGAGAGGATTACAGGATTAATTGAAGATGACGGTGAGATTTTGCCACAACCGAGCATACGTACATGTTGGCATTTGAACAGCCGACTCAGCGTTTTGGTTTTTCTTTCGCTTTGTAGTGTTTTGCCATTTTCTATAATTTCATTCTTTTCTTGTATAAAATATCACATTACAACAAAATAGTAGACGAAGGCAACGGAAAAGCATCTCAAACGAGGGAAGAAGTGATTAAATCATGTGCGAAATGAGGTTATGTTTTGTAATATACGAAGTGGTGCACTTTTCAAACTGAGACGCACACTGCCGTGCCGCCTTCTCGTTGAAGAACGGAAAGCACGGAGCACTTTTTACACACGGGTAGCACCCGCGATTCACAATCACACAAGCGCATGCACACACACACACACACTCACTCACTCACGTACTACGGGTCTGGCAACGGAAATGGAAACTAAAAACATAAGGAACGATCGAGAACGTTATCGTTTTGATCAGCTGCGGATAGCCGGCGTACTTGTACGGGCGCAGCTCGTCCGCGTAGCGCTCGAACAGGATCGATTGGGTACGCAGGATCAGCACGATGTTGCTCGGGCTGGGACCGTCCGTGTTTAGCGCGTTACGACTGCACAGAAATTCGTACGCCCGATTGACGCGCTCGAATACTTCCTATTCCGTGGGAAAAGAGAAGAGAACCCCAAAATAAGCACTGCAATCCCCTCGATACGATCGGTTCGATGCACAAAACTTACCCTGCCGTTGGGATTTTTATCGGGATGGTACATCTGCGCCAGCCGGTAGTAAGCCTTTCTATTTGAATTGCTTTACATGACTGCAAGTCTAGGGAAGTTGCAGGAAAGTTAAATATACAATGGGAAGTATCGAAATGAAAACTTACCGATGTGCATCGTAGGAGAAACCTTGCACCATCTCGTGTATCTCCGTCACGTCCTCGTACTGTTCCTTCGCCGCGACCGTCCGCTGGTGCTCGAGGAAGTCCGTTAGCTGCGCCCGCGTCCCATTGTCCCAGATCAGATACGGGTTGCGCGTGTTCGAGTTGAGCATCTTCAGCACGTTCTGCTCGCTGTCCGTGACCATCTTGCCGGCAACGTATGGCGTCAGCAGCCGGTCCAGCAAGTGCTTCACCACCCCATTGACCGGAGGCAGGGCGCTGCTAATTTTGTACTTCTTGTTCTGCAGTCCCTTCTCGCACTCCACCGGCAGATCAGCACCGCCGGCTTCCTCTCCTGCCGCCGCCTCACTGCCCTTCCGCTCCTGCAGCGCCTTATCGATGTTGGCCACCGACTGTATCAAGCTCGAGTTGTTCTGTATTAAATTCGATGCATTCTGTGAGTAGGTCGGGCCGCGCGTTCCCACCGTCTGCGGGGAGTCGCTTCGCGGAACCGGCGGACTGCCGGTCGGTGGCTTCGCCCCCGCTATCGCCGCCCCCGTCGTAGCCTTCAGCACGGCCTGCTTCGGGTCGTCCAGTAGCGTCATGCTGTAGCCGGCGAGAGCAACGCACGCCAGCAGCGACAGTTTGGCAAGATTGTTCGCCACCTGTTGGGTGTTCGACTTTTCTTCCGACGACACGCCACTCTCGTCCAGCGTGAAGTCGTAGTCGAAGAGGAACAGCATCAGCGACCACAGCACGCCGTTACGCACGAGATTACACTGTAGCTCGACGTTGTTCACCGCCAGGCTGGTCACAAGGCTTACCGAGAGCGAATGCTTAAAGTACACCACCCGACACACGTCCGCTATCAGCTGCGGCAGCTCGAGAATCTTCTTGCGGCAGCTTTCGAAACAGCAGGCCACGTCGAAGCAGCGCGTGATGTTGGAAATCACTTCGTAGTGCAGCGAATCGCGCTTCGAATCCACGCCCATGATCGAGACGCAACGCGAATACGCGTCCAGCAGCGCCTCGATGCCTTCCTCGCGTCGCAACTCCTCCGCATTCAGCGCCGAACAGTGCACCGTGTGGTAGCACAGTTCCGACGCAGCGCTCAGCAGCGGAACGGTCTTGGAGAACAGCTGATCGTCCTTCGTTTCCAGGCGTATCGTTTTGATCAGCTGCGGATAGCCGGCGTACTTGTACGGGCGCAGCTCGTCCGCGTAGCGCTCGAACAGGATCGATTGTGATCGTGAACGTGGGCATTTCGTTGTACACGCGGATGAATATTCCACCAATTTTAAGCTCGTCCCTAAAAATAGAGGCAGAGTGTCCGTTAGGCGTTATCAGGATTTGAATTGCTTTACATGACTGCAAGTCTAGGGAAGTTGCAGGAAAGTTAAATATACAATGGGAAGTATCGAAATGAAAATGTGGCCAGATCCAGCACATCCTTGTCGATGCCGGTCCGGCTGATGCTGTCGACGATGAAGTCGAGCAGATCGGCCAGGAACTGCTTCGGTTTGCGCAGCGTCCAGCCCGGATTGGACACGTACAACCGGAGGTAAACGCCGGACACGATCAGTTCGCTTGACAGCAGCTCCGGCAGGATCTCAGGATCTCGCCAGCCCGCCCGGTGATTGCGCTGCTGCTGCACATGGAAGCTGTCCGCGCTGTCACGCACCGCGTCCGACACGCTCGCGCGAATGTCGTCGTTCCAGATCAGCTCCGGGTGCTCGTGGGTCGACTCGTACATCTGCACAGCGACCGAGGTCGAATCGATCATGGCGTCGAGGAAGACGGGCGGCAGATATTTGCACATCGTAATGCGCACCTTCGGTCCGCTCAGCTTGTCCGCGTTCATCTTCGCCAGCAGCTCGGCACACTGCTCCCGGATCGACGGATTGTTAGAGTTGCAGAACAGATCGAGCAGATAGATCACGGCACCCTTCGTGTGCGCTTCTTTGATCATTTTCGGCACGTTCAGCAGCCCGGACAGCGTCTCCAGGACGCGCGGTTGATGCTCGCGTAGGTCCGGGTCCTTCAGCACGATCAGGTACCGGCCGACGATCTCGCAGGCGGCTATCTCCGTGACGCACTCCTTGTTGCGCGACACCAGGCACACCACCTCCAGGGCAAGCGTTTTCATCGTGCGGCTGTCCGGGCCACACTCGCTCGTCGAGAGTAACCCAAACAGCATCTCGAAGTGACCGATGCACTGGATCTCTACGTTCGTGTTCGACTTGAGCACTGAGATCAGTGCCTGCAGCGCCATAAGCATATGCTGGACGGCGTGTGGATTGTTGGCGAAATCGTACCGCGATGGCGACGAGCCGGAATCGACACTGCCGGCCGAACGTTCCAGCTGGTTGCGCTGCTTCGACCGGGCGTACTCGCTCAGCACGGCACTGATGTCGCTGCCTGGTGCGGCCACCGCCGCTGCCGTGATCGGTGACTGTAGCCCGGTAGCGGTGGTACGCTTCGATGGTGGTGGTGGCACCATCGGTTTCCAGGTTTTGGTCGGAACCAATATTCCACCGGACATGGCGGGAGCAGTAGCAGCAGCAGCAGCAGCAGGTGTCGAATTGCCACTTGAGTTGAGGGTCGCCGTTCCGTGGAGGTGATTGTAGCCTTGCTTCAAAAACTCGAGCAAATCTATCACAAAACTTTTCGGATTCGTGATCGTGAACGTGGGCATTTCGTTGTACACGCGGATGAATATTCCACCAATTTTAAGCTCGTCCCTAAAAATAGAGGCAGAATGTCCGTTAGGCGTTATCAGAATTTGAATTGCTTTACATGACTGCAAGTCTAGGGAAGTTGCAGGAAAGTTAAATATACAATGGGAAGTATCGAAATGAAAACTTACCGATGTGCATCGTAGGAGAAACCTTGCACCATCTCGTGTATCTCCGTCACGTCCTCGTACTGTTCCTTCGCCGCGACCGTCCGCTGGTGCTCGAGGAAGTCCGTCAGCTGCGCCCGCGTCCCATTGTCCCAGATCAGATACGGGTTGCGCGTGTTCGAGTTGAGCATCTTCAGCACGTTCTGCTCGCTGTCCGTGACCATCTTGCCGGCAACGTATGGCGTCAGCAGCCGGTCCAGCAAGTGCTTCACCACCCCATTGACCGGTGGCAGGGCGCTGCTAATTTTGTACTTCTTGTTCTGCAGTCCCTTCTCGCACTCCACCGGCAGATCAGCACCGCCGGCTTCCTCTCCTGCCGCCGCCTCACTGCCCTTCCGCTCCTGCAGCGCCTTATCGATGTTGGCCACCGACTGTATCAAGCTCGAGTTGTTCTGTATTAAATTCGATGCATTCTGTGAGTAGGTCGGGCCGCGCGTTCCCACCGTCTGCGGGGAGTCGCTTCGCGGAACCGGCGGACTGCCGGTCGGTGGCTTCGTCCCCGCTATCACCGCCCCCGTCGTAGCCTTCAGCACGGCCTGCTTCGGGTCGTCCAGTAGCGTCATGCTGTAGCCGGCGAGAGCAACGCACGCCAGCAGCGACAGTTTGGCAAGATTGTTCGCCACCTGTTGGGTGTTCGACTTTTCTTCCGACGACACGCCACTCTCGTCCAGCGTGAAGTCGTAGTCGAAGAGGAACAGCATCAGCGACCACAGCACGCCGTTACGCACGAGATTACACTGTAGCTCGACGTTGTTCACCGCCAGGCTGGTCACAAGGCTTACCGAGAGCGAATGCTTAAAGTACACCACCCGACACACGTCCGCTATCAGCTGCGGCAGCTCGAGAATCTTCTTGCGGCAGCTTTCGAAACAGCAGGCCACGTCGAAGCAGCGCGTGATGTTGGAAATCACTTCGTAGTGCAGCGAATCGCGCTTCGAATCCACGCCCATGATCGAGACGCAACGCGAATACGCGTCCAGCAGCGCCTCGATGCCTTCCTCGCGTCGCAACTCCTCCGCATTCAGCGCCGAACAGTGCACCGTGTGGTAGCACAGTTCCGACGCAGCGCTCAGCAGCGGAACGGTCTTGGAGAACAGCTGATCGTCCTTCGTTTCCAGGCGTATCGTTTTGATCAGCTGCGGATAGCCGGCGTACTTGTACGGGCGCAGCTCGTCCGCGTAGCGCTCGAACAGGATCGATTGAGTACGCAGGATCAGCACGATGTTGCTCGGACTAGGTCCGTCCGTGTTTAGCGCGTTACGACTGCACAGAAATTCGTACGCCCGATTGACGCGCTCGAATACTTCCTGTTCCGTGGGGAAAGAGAAGAGAATTCCAGAATAAGCACTGCAATCCCCTCGATACGACCGGTTCGATGCACAAAACTTACCCTGCCGTTGGGATTTTTATCGGGATGGTACATCTGCGCCAGCCGGTAGTAAGCCTTTCGCACTGCAGAGTATAGGAAAGGAAAAAGATCATACGTTAAAGCTCAACTGTTTTTCATATGAAAAAGGTTCGGATTTGGGACATACCCTATCTAACATTTGCAGTATGTACGGCATATCACTGAAATAGCCAATCTCCTCGTAATACCGTTTGTACACTTTTGCCAGCGCCTGCAATGACGTCACCGTAAGCTGATCGTCATTCAGTCGATTCCGACACAACACCCGTCGGTACAGTGCATTGAAAAGCTCAATACTGCGGAGAAAAAAAACACCATTACTACAATACGCACACCACCACAAGCACCCACCGCATACATACGGATTCTTCACCAGATTTTGGGGCCAATCGTCCCGCTCCAGCAGCAGCCGGATGTAGTAATCTCCTATCTTGATCTCATCCGCCAGACACTGGTACTGCACCTCGAACTCCTCGTAATTCCACGCCACCAGCATACTCCCCGCCAGATCCTTGTCCGCCGTGAACTGGCGCAGCTCGTTCTCGAGCGCTGACCGCAGCTCCTCGCGCGTTTTATGGTTCCAGATAAGATTCGGCATCGCGTGGTTCTTGCCGAACTGGTAGAAAAACAGCGGTAGGTTGACGATCTGCTCGCCGACCCGCTTCTTCTGCCGCCGGTTGCGCAGTACGATCGGCCGGTTTTTCTGCGTCTGCTGTAGCTTCTCCTGCCGCACGTCCAGCAGATTCATGCCCCAGTGCTTGATGCCTTCGAGGTGCTTCTCGATTAGGTAGTTGAGTCGCTGCTGCTTGCCGTTGCTGCCGCCCGCATGCTGCACCGCCAGCTTCAGGTTGTCCCGGAAGTTCAGCTTGTCCTCTTCGAGGTCCTCCTTCGGTACGGCATCCTCGCTCTCCAGAAACGAAAGCAAACCGGCGGGCTGGGGACGTCGCATAGAAAACCAAACAAATATAAGCACTTTTGCCGACCGAGCGCCACCTTCCGTGGTGCCTACTTACGAACACACGCTTCAGCAGGTTCATCGCTTCGTCGCTGTCGGTGATCCACAGCCCCACCAGATGCCGGGACAGCTGCCGGTGCGTGATCATGGTGGAATCGTTCGTCGGTGTGTACAGCGCCACCAGCAGATGCCGACAGAGGGCCGCCTCGTCGAGCGCGAGCGTCTGCATCTGCCCGGAGATGGTCGTATCGCCCTCTTCGATCAGGGCGCGCATCACCAACCCACTGCCCTTCACGATTGCCAGCGACGGATGCTGAAACAGCCGGTACAGCGTACGACCCCGCGACGCAACCATCTCCAGCAGCAGATCGAACTGCTTGCCGTCGGTCGTCTCGCTGTACGGTACGCACAGTGCAAACGTGAGAAAATCCAACATGGCCGAGAGGACGAGCGCCCCACTGCCGAGGTTCACGTGCTTGCTCCACATATCGAGCAACTGTTCGAGGAACGCTTTCGTGTGCAGTAGCGACGACTTGTTCAGCTGCTCCTGCTTCAGATCGTGGTCGGAGTGCATCAGCGAGTTGACCATATCGATCGCGGCGTACGTGACCGCCAGATCGTTGCGCTTCAGCGCGTGCACCACCTTCAATCCGATCGCCTCCCGAAACCCGGCGAGATTCGTAAACGCGGCAAAACCCACCTTGCTCGCGAGCAGCCGACGCAACACGTGGAACGATGCCTCCAGCTCGACGTTGTTCAGCTGGGCGTTATCTTCTTTGCTACCGATCAGCGCCTGCAGTGCGCCCGTTATCAACCGTTCCTTACTCTCCGCAAAGAGGCTCTACAAAAGAGAGGGGCTTTAATTATTAAGAGAAAACTCCTTCGCCGGGAGGAATAAAAAACACTCACATCCTGCGTGACGCTGTAGTTGAGCCCACTGTACGGCACGTTCGCATTGAATCGCTCCATCACATCGATCCGCTTCACCGGGTACTGGTAGTTGGTGATGATGTAGCGAAGCAGGTTCGCCTCCGTCTCCTCGTCCACGCTCACCGTCAGCGGGCCGACCCGTTTGCCGCGCGGCGTGTTCGAGATGCGCACGTGCACGTCCTGATTGCCGCACGACCGGACCGCATCGAGCAGCGTCGCCAGCAGCGAGTCCCGGTCGTTCGTGATGTACGCCCGCACCAGCCCGTTCTTGTACTCGATCGAGAACTTCTGGATGTTGTCGGCGTGCCGCACGAGCGCGTACACGTTGTCCAGCGGGCGCAGCGTACAGATGCTGTACGTTTGCGGGTCCCGCTCGAGCACGGTCGTGTCGGTGAGGCAGAGGATGCGGCGCATCGGCTCCGAGTGGCGGGGCGTCACCTTCTGTACGGTGAACTCCGACATCGACGTCTGGTGCTGGTCGCCGCTGTACGCGCCGAACCGCTGCTGCTCGAACTGCTCGAGCGAGATCTGCTTCTTCAGTACCTTGATGTCGAGCCCGAGGTACTGCTGCGCGTTCTGCACGATCATCTGCACGATGTCGTGATTGTTCTCCACGCGGAACAGATGCAACCGGCTGTGGCCACCGTACGCGAGCACGATGCCGTTCGGGTAGTCCTGGATGCCGATGATGCCATCGATGTCCTTGTAGTTGTAGCTCGCCAGCACGGTGCTGGTGGTGGGATCGAGCTGATCGAGCGAGCTCGGCGTTACCTCCAGCACGGTCGGAAGCGTCGTGCCGGACCAGTGGTGTTTGTAGGCATTGAATTTCTGCGTGAGAGGAAGCCGAAACAGGTGTCACATTAATGGTAAAAACCTGTGCCATTGCTGCTTTTTGTTGAAATTTTACAAAAATTCGTAACAAAATTTTGAACACAACATAATACGGAGCAACAACGATAACAAATGAAAGAAAAATCTATTTACAGTGCCTCCAATAAACCCAACTATCAGTCCACGAAACTAGCATGTATTTTCTAATCTGACAAAAGCGTTTGGAATCTGTACAACCCTCCCGTTCCTACTGCTCTGCTACGCTCGCTATTATATCTTCCTGGTGTGCGTCCGGTAAGAGCGAAAGAAAATAAAACGTAAACAGACACACACACACACACACACATTCCGCACCGGGAAAAAGGAATGGAAACGGGTTAGACACTCACTTTTAGCACCGTACAGCACGGCAAACAGGGCAGAACCGGTGGTGGGAGCGGTTCCGCACCGGGGAAAAGGAATGGAAACGGGTTAGACACTCACTTTTAGCACCGTACAGCACGGCAAACAGGGCAGAACCGGTGGTGGGAGCGGTAGAAAGGACGCCACTATTGTCTTTAACCACCACGTCCACTCAACCCCCTTGCTGCCGCTGCCGCCCGGTTCTTCCCGCACGGCGGCAGTGGCCGGCGGTGTGGAATGCAATGAAGCTGATGGGATAGATGACGAATAGAACGACTCGACAGGACTTTCTACCTCATCCTGGAAACAACAACAGAAAACGGCAAAGCATGAAAACAAATGGCTGTGCAGATGGGACCGCTGTGAAATGGGGTGGGGGGAGCGTGCAAGATACTAAGGAAAGCGGCTCAAAGGTTTACCGAGGTTAGCAAGTAACAAGCGCAGATTGCCGGCCAGTGTATTAACTATTTCGTTTTTGGTGAAAACGATTTCCGATTTTTATACACAGAATACAGCAAATTAAAAGTAATAAACACAAATTACGAACAAAAGGTCGACATTTGCTCTTTCGATTAGACAAAACAATCATGTTGAATGCGTTAATAAAGTGTTTGCTGTGAAAATTGCATACTTTTGGGCTGGTAGAAGAAAATCGAGCCAGAAAGCATGCAATCTGCACTACACAATCGCTTCATTAGTGCCTCATAGACATGTTACTGCAAACTGCCGAGCTGGCCAACGCCGGGCGGCCTCTCTTTCCCGGGTCCGACGTGGACGATCAGCTGAAGCGGATATTCAAGCTGCTCGGCACGCCGGAGGAAGAAAATTGGCCCGGCATAACGCAGCTCTCGGACTACAAACCCTTCCCGCGTAGGTGTTTTTGTGTTTGATCGCTGCAGGCGACGAAAAGCATCCCTAATGGCTTCATCTCTCTCACTCAGTGTACCCGCCGACGACGTCCTGGAGTCAGGTGGTGCCGCGTCTCAACTCCAAGGGACGCGATCTGCTACAGAAGCTGCTCGTCTGCCGTCCCCTGCTGAGACTCAGCGCCGAACAGGCAATGTCGCATCCCTACTTTACCGAGAACTGAAAGCGGTTCTAGCAGTTGCGGGCACTGCTGACGACCAAAGTATCCCCGGGAGCGACACCGGTCACGCCAACGACCGCCACCACCACTACCGTCACGGAGGAGCTGATATGCGAGGACGTGGACTGTCTAGATGAGCCCGAAAACTTTCGGACACCAGACGCAGTAAGCCAAGCGTGTCACATCTCCACTCCGCTGGAAACAATCAACGAATGAATATCTAGTCGGAACGAAGCAACCTTTGCTTTCTTTCCGGTCAGCTGGCGTAGTGTCCATATTGTGATTTCAGGACAGTTTCTTTTAAGGAGAAAATGTCGCGTTTAATTTTAAAACACATTTTACGTGCCCCACATGAATTGTTGAGAGGAAATGCTTCTATCCCGTAATACTCTCCGATTTCCGGCTCAACAATTTACCCTCCCGTGCCCTCCCGTCTATTCCGAGTGTAATGTGATTTTGAAACGAATTCGTGAACTGATTTGCATTAGTGTGATATGATTTCTATTTGTTGCTTTATTTGATTCTATCTTCACACACTTAACTGTACTGATTTGTGTTTTCTTTTGTGCCGAGCATCGGAGTCAATAGTCATTAAGACGAAGCACGAAAATTGAAAGGGGATTTGAGAATGTCCCGATTTCTTGCTCACCTCTACCGTTAGTCGATTGAACCGGTATAGCAATCCAAAGCCATTTGTATGTAAATTATAATGAAATACATATTAGTGTCAGTAGTAAAAATGGATATTCGGATCCTCTCTCTCTCTCTCTCTCTCTCGAGAATGTAACATTACGTATCCTAGTAGGCCGGGATCTGGGCAGTGAAAAGCATTTGTTTCTCCCTCTTGGTTTGCTTCTTGGACCGAACCAGCTTCTCACTACGTTTGCTGCTGGTGAGCCCTAGCGGCGGCAAACAGTTTTCGAACCTTTTCTCGAACTTCACCACCAGATCCATCAAAGCACGCGGTGGAAAGGTTGTACAAACAAACAAAAACTACGGGCCAACCAAACACACTCACTCTAGTATTATATGCGTACCGGGGTCGTTCGGCTCATCTCGTTGCCGGAGCTAAGGTTCATCCGTTTTGTCGCGTGTTTTTGTGTTGGCCAAAAACAGCGTGCAGAAACGAAGAGAAAAAAACAAAAGTAAAACATAGAAGAAAAAAAACACAGAACAAGCAAAAGTTATCAGAAGTGGACGAAAACAGACATACACGCACAGTGGAAAAACAATGGAAAACTCTGACACAAGATTTGACCGAGGAGAGCAATGAAGAAGAAGTAAAGAGGCACAACTTACTAGAAAAAAGAGAACGAGAGGGAGAGAGAGAGGGAGAGAGATAGAGCGAAAAAGAGGAGTGAAGTAATCGTATATCCGCTTTTGAATACAAGAATAAGTATCTTTTTTGAGAGACAGATAGAAAGGGAGGGAGAGAATAAAATGGAGCCGAAAGAGCAAAAAACGCACATTCACAAACAAAATAATCTAAACAAATACTATAATATTTGAAGATAACAAATAGTAAACCGAAACGGAACAAACGTGGTTGGTAGCAGAAAGGAAGGACATGGCCGGAAATGGATGAACGCAAGAAGTTGAAAGCGGAACCCCTACCCTAGCGCAAGAAATTGGTATAAGCATGTGCAGCAGTTAATAACAAAAAAAACAAGAAAGGTAACAAGAGGATGAAAAAAGTACTACCAAAAACTAAAGAAAACAAATACGACAAAAAAGCAAACAAGATAAACCTAAAAACAAACTAGATTAGATACGTTACGTACGAGGATACGGACGGTGGGAATAAGGATGCTTTTGTCACAGACTTCTCGGTTAGCAGATGCAGAAACTATGCAAGTGTTGCAAGAGAAAGGACGGAGAGAGAGAAAGAGAGAAGTAGAACAGAAAATGAACTAATTATTCTACTTCTATTTTTGATATAAATAATTTATAATATTTTTTCTACTCCTAAAACAAACCAAATGCAACTAAAGCGCAACAAACATACAAACACGCACACACACACACAAAAGCGATGGACACGAGATTGCACCACACTAATAAACGCACACAACCCCACACAGACGAAACGAATCCTCTCTCTCTCTCTCTCTCTCTCGAGAATGTAACATTACGTATCCTAGTAGGCCGGGATCTGGGCAGTGAAAAGCATTTGTTTCTCCCTCTTGGTTTGCTTCTTGGACCGAACCAGCTTCTCACTACGTTTGCTGCTGGTGAGCCCTAGCGGCGGCAAACAGTTTTCGAACCTTTTCTCGAACTTCACCACCAGATCCATCAAAGCACGCGGTGGAAAGGTTGTACAAACAAACAAAAACTACGGGCCAACCAAACACACTCACTCTAGTATTATATGCGTACCGGGGTCGTTCGGCTCATCTCGTTGCCGGAGCTAAGGTTCATCCGTTGTTTCGCGTGTTTTTGTGTTGGCCAAAAACAGCGTGCAGAAACGAAGAGAAAAAAAAACAAAAGTAAAACATAGAAGAAAAAACACAGAACAAGCAAAAGTTATCAGAAGGGGACGAAAACACACATACACGCACAGTGGAAAAACAATGGAAAACTCTGACACAAGATTTGACCGAGGAGAGCAATGAGGAAGAAGTAAAGAGGCACAACTTACTAGAAAAAAGAGAACGAGAGGGAGAGAGAAAAAGAGGGAGAGAGAGAGGAGGAGAGAGAGAGAGAAAGAGGAATGAAGTAATCGTATATCCGCTTTTGAATACAAGAATAAGTATCTTTTTTGAGAGACAGATAGAAAGGGAGGGAGAGAATAAAATGGGCTTCTGTTGTTTTCTTGTTTTGTTTTTTTGTCTGTCTGCAGAGAGCTTAGTTTACGAACGGGTCGGGTGACATATTTATTATTATTGCTGTGTATTAATATTATCGTAATTATTATCGTTATCGATACTAGTAAGAAACGCACATGGCGGCTGCTGGTGAGCGTATGTGTGTGCGTGTGTGCGTGGTGTAACGGTGTAGGTGTGCGGAATTCCAGTGCAGAAAATAGTAATAGTACACCACGCCACACAGAAAAGGACCTAATATTCAGGCGAAACTGACCCCGCAACAAACACACACGAAACACAGGGCGATTTGTGAGTGGTTGGGTGTACGCGTGCGTGTGTGTGTGTGTGCAAGCCCCAGGACAGAGGACAAAGTATTGCGGGTTTTCAGGTCAACTCTATTCAGTTTTATCTACATTCCTTAAAAGTGGGTATTTCTTAATGTTTGCTTCTCTCGCTGCGCTACTTGTTTCCGTGTTTTTGTTTTGTTCTTCATGACCGATTGCCTGATTAGCACCTCTAGCCTCTCCTTTCTGCCCCCTCGCAGCTTTGTGCCAACGAAATCCGAGTGTTTTTTTTTAAACCCACCCTTTGTATTTGTTACATAGTTGTTTTACTACCATTTAAGCGTTTTTTTTGTTTTGTTACTGCTCGCGGTTGTGAAGATCGGTGGCACGCACACATTTGGCATGCACCAGACACGGCCCACGGTGGGGGAGGGAAAGGAAACGGTTCCGACAATCCGACGACGGTACGATCAGATTCATGTATTTATGTTCTGCTGCGCTTACCGCGCCCAATCTACACACCATTAACAATCTTTTAGTATAGTACAAAGCAGCTGTAAGCGGCCACGCCCGGCTGCCCGCCTTCGAACCCTGTTTTAGGTTGCGTTAAGCGTGTTTATGTGTGGGGTAGGGTGGCGCGCGTCTTCGAAGGAATAAGGGAATGATCAACGAAGCAAGCGGGGGAATGTGGGGTGTGGTGGTGACGTTTACAGAAACCACACAGTTCTAGATGGTAGGGCGACAGCTACTACACTCTCTGCCCTCGGTCCATCCGCCTAGCAGTAGCTCCAGTGAGATAGTCTAGTCCCATCAAGGCGCGTCCCGCGACGACGTAAAAAGGAACAAACCCCTTCTTCGAATTAATCGGAGAAAGGGGATAGTCTAGTCCCATCAAGGCGCGTCCCGCGACGACGTAAAAAGGAACAAACCCCTTCTTCGAATTAATCGGAGAAAGGGACTACCATTTAAGCGTTTTTTTTGTTTTGTTACTGCTCGCGGTTGTGAAGATCGGTGGCACGCACACATTTGGCATGCACCTGGCGGTGGTGGTGTCCATGTCCTTTCCGGAGGGGCGAGAATACAATAATAGCAACGCTTCGCTTCTTCCACAGGCGGACAGGAGTACGGTGAGGCGGCGGCCTACATCCAGGCGCAGTTCGAGGCTAAGAATAAGTCCACATCAAAGGAAATCTATTGCCACATGACATGCGCAACGGACACCAACAACATCCAGTTCGTGTTCGACGCCGTCACCGACGTGATCATAGCGAACAACCTGCGCGGCTGCGGTCTGTACTAGAGAGGGCCCCTCCCGCGCAGAGCACGACCGCAAAACCAGCCCCGGAAGAAGGAACGCCCCACGTTGTTTCGTTTGTACTTGCTTTGGTTTTTCTCTGTTGCTGTTGCCGTGGAAAACACCGCTACCTTGTGCGTGTGTGGGATGCTGTGTGACACATCGAACGGTCGGACCGGGTCGGTCGGTTTGGTGGTTTGACGCTCCACGGTCTACAGTCTTCAAGACGTTCCCCGGCAAGGCGACCCCTGCTGCAGGAAATGCTGTGGCTGTAGAAGCCCGTCTCCGTCTGTTTGTCTGTTTCCAGTGCGTGCGTATCGGGTTGGGTTATCCTTTTGCGTCGCATTTCAAACGTTCTCCGCAAAACTACCTTTGCTGGGATGTCATATCGATCCAATAAGCAGGAGATGCGTAAACCCGGACCTGAGCAACAGAAGAAGAAATTCGTTAGTAATTTGTAAACACCTGTGTCAGAGAGCACAAGCCGGTATCTAAGCGTACAACATAGGGTGGAGGCGAACACGATGGGGAGGTTTAACAAATGTGTTCAAAAACCGTGGTAGTATATTCGTGCGTTTTTTGGGGCCGAGTAGCAGGAGGGACCGCGTTCTCTGCGACTTCCTCGAGGACCGCTTTTGGACAGTAACCAACAAAAAAACGCACAGGCGCAAGTGCATCGGACGCGCAGTATTTATCTGATGAACCGTACACGGACTTATACGCAGAATGTTGAGGAGTATAAGACCAAAAACGAAAAAGGATTCACTTGAAAACGGGGTCAGAACTCGGTGGTCTGGCCCCTGGGATGTGGCTGTCCACCAGTAATGTCTGCTGCGATGTGAATTACGCTTTAAAACATTGTTTTCTCTGTTTCTCTCTCCCACCACACGCACACAGAACCGCATGCAAGAGTCGCTGAAGCTGTTCGATTCGATCTGCAACAACAAATGGTTCACCGATACCTCCATCATCCTGTTTCTGAACAAGAAGGATCTGTTCGAGGAGAAGATCCGGAAAAGTCCGCTGACAATCTGCTTCCCGGAGTACACGGGTACGTTTCGCTGCTGCTGCTGCTGCTGCTGGTGGTGGTGGTGGTGTCCATGTCCTTTCCGGAGGGGCGAGAATACAATAAAAGCAACGCTTCGCTTCTTCCACAGGCGGACAGGAGTACGGTGAGGCGGCGGCCTACATCCAGGCGCAGTTCGAGGCTAAGAGTGGTGGTGACGTTTACAGAAACCACACAGTTCTAGATGGTAGGGCGACAGCTACTA
Organism: Anopheles cracens; assembly: GCA_002091845.1. Classification (NCBI taxonomy): domain Eukaryota; kingdom Metazoa; phylum Arthropoda; class Insecta; order Diptera; family Culicidae; genus Anopheles; species Anopheles cracens. The sequence goes on along the minus strand of KZ068213.1, from coordinate 27,254 downwards.
CACTCTCTGCCCTCGGTCCATCCGCCTAGCAGTAGCTCCAGTGAGATAGTCTAGTCCCATCAAGGCGCGTCCCGCGACGACGTAAAAAGGAACAAACCCCTTCTTCGAATTAATCGGAGAAAGGGGCATGCAAAGCATAGTAATGTAGGCATTGACAGCAGCGGCAGCAGCTTTACCACAGAAGATAGTGCACAAAATCGAAAATCGACCAAACACCGCGAATCCAAAGAACTTGACGAGCGCGAATGCCAACGGGAGATGGTAGAAAAGACTTCTCGGTTAGCAGATGCAGAAACTATGCAAGTGTTGCAAGAGAAAGGACGGAGAGAGAGAAAGAGAGAAGTAGAACAGAAAATGAACTAATTATTCTACTTCTATTTTTGATATAAATAATTTATAATATTTTTTCTACTCCTAAAACAAACCAAATGCAACTAAAGCGCAACAAACATACAAACACGCACACACACACACAAAAGCGATGGACACGAGATTGCACCACACTAATAAACGCACACAACCCCACACAGACGAAACGAATCCTCTCTCTCTCTCTCTCTCTCTCGAGAATGTAACATTACGTATCCTAGTAGGCCGGGATCTGGGCAGTGAAAAGCATTTGTTTCTCCCTCTTGGTTTGCTTCTTGGACCGAACCAGCTTCTCACTACGTTTGCTGCTGGTGAGCCCTAGCGGCGGCAAACAGTTTTCGAACCTTTTCTCGAACTTCACCACCAGATCCATCAAAGCACGCGGTGGAAAGGTTGTACAAACAAACAAAAACTACGGGCCAACCAAACACACTCACTCTAGTATTATATGCGTACCGGGGTCGTTCGGCTCATCTCGTTGCCGGAGCTAAGGTTCATCCGTTTTGTCGCGTGTTTTTGTGTTGGCCAAAAACAGCGTGCAGAAACGAAGAGAAAAAAACAAAAGTAAAACATAGAAGAAAAAAAACACAGAACAAGCAAAAGTTATCAGAAGTGGACGAAAACAGACATACACGCACAGTGGAAAAACAATGGAAAACTCTGACACAAGATTTGACCGAGGAGAGCAATGAAGAAGAAGTAAAGAGGCACAACTTACTAGAAAAAAGAGAACGAGAGGGAGAGAGAGAGGGAGAGAGATAGAGCGAAAAAGAGGAGTGAAGTAATCGTATATCCGCTTTTGAATACAAGAATAAGTATCTTTTTTGAGAGACAGATAGAAAGGGAGGGAGAGAATAAAATGGAGCCGAAAGAGCAAAAAAACGCACATTCACAAACGCTGGTTGAATAATCCCTCCGGCCAAGAATGTGCAGCCAGCTGGCAGGCGGGACTTGATGATGCGTGCGCTTCGTCATACCGTCGACCATAATCCACGACCCGATCCGAGCCGTTCATTACCTCAGCTCAACTGCCGGCTCGCATCGGAACGTTGTCCCCAAAAACGGAGAACGTGATTCTCCAAGAAGCGAAGATACTAATGGTAGGGTTTCGTGTCCACTCGAGTCGTCGGTAATGGGCGGCGTTGCATAAGTTCGCTTCACCGGTTGCAAACCGTCGTCGAGCCCATCCCGTGTCGCTAGAAGATGCGCCTGAAAGTTCCACACTAACTAACCTGTTCCCTATCACCACAGTTTCCTGGACGACCTGGACCGATTGGGCGCCAAGGACTATCAGCCGACGGAGCAGGACATCCTCCGGACACGTGTCAAAACCACCGGTATCGTGGAGGTGCACTTCTCCTTCAAGAACTTAAACTTCAAGTAAGTACCTGCGAGGGAGTGATGCGATGCTCGCGGCCACTAAACGCTAAACCTCACTTCCCTTCCAGGCTGTTCGATGTCGGCGGTCAGCGGTCGGAGCGAAAGAAGTGGATCCACTGCTTCGAGGATGTCACCGCCATCATCTTCTGCGTGGCCATGTCGGAGTACGATCAGGTGTTACACGAAGACGAAACCACGGTACGGAAAAACTCGCTTCCCTTACGTAACGGACGGGGTCCCCAGGACTCATCCGCGCCAGCATGATCGCACCAACAAGCCCTCGACGCCTTTCGGGACGTCGACGTGAGCGGTTTAATTTGACGTGAAAATAATAACCGCCACGGCGGGCGCGCGATGCGGTTAAATGTGAATTTATCATGCCTGGCTCTGGGTACACTGGCATGTGCTGTTTTTTTTTCGTCGGTGGCGGTGTCAAAATTGAAATTAATGTCCATGATCCGTTGCGCCCCGTCCCGGGGTGTCCCATTTTGGTGGTTGCATTTAAAGTGGGTCACAGGCACACAGTCCGCGTACGTACGTACGTCCATGCGTACGTCCCCGTTCCCCGTGTTTCTGTTGTTTGTTTTAGATGACGTGCGAACTCCTCCGACCCCGGTTGCATAACGGAAGGAATTACATTTTAGTTGATTTTATTTCCTCCCAAAACGCGGCAACTGGTTTCTGACAGAGGAGCCGTTACGCAACGCAGTGCATTACTTAACGGCACCGCCCAAGACATAACAAAAATCCCTTTGACCTCGATTGCGCACGTACACGGACTTATACGCAGAATGTTGAGGAGTATAAGACCAAAAACGAAAAAGGATTCACTTGAAAACGGGGTCAGAACTCGGTGGTCTGGCCCCTGGGATGTGGCTGTCCACCAGTAATGTCTGCTGCGATGTGAATTACGCTTTAAAACATTGTTTTCTCTGTTTCTCTCTCCCACCACACGCACACAGAACCGCATGCAAGAGTCGCTGAAGCTGTTCGATTCGATCTGCAACAACAAATGGTTCACCGATACCTCCATCATCCTGTTTCTGAACAAGAAGGATCTGTTCGAGGAGAAGATCCGGAAAAGTCCGCTGACAATCTGCTTCCCGGAGTACACGGGTACGTTTCGCTGCTGCTGCTGCTGCTGCTGGTGGTGGTGGTGGTGTCCATGTCCTTTCCGGAGGGGCGAGAATACAATAAAAGCAACGCTTCGCTTCTTCCACAGGCGGACAGGAGTACGGTGAGGCGGCGGCCTACATCCAGGCGCAGTTCGAGGCTAAGAATAAGTCCACATCAAAGGAAATCTATTGCCACATGACATGCGCAACGGACACCAACAACATCCAGTTCGTGTTCGACGCCGTCACCGACGTGATCATAGCGAACAACCTGCGCGGCTGCGGTCTGTACTAGAGAGGGCCCCTCCCGCGCAGAGCACGACCGCAAAACCAGCCCCGGAAGAAGGAACGCCCCACGTTGTTTCGTTTGTACTTGCTTTGGTTTTTCTCTGTTGCTGTTGCCGTGGAAAACACCGCTACCTTGTGCGTGTGTGGGATGCTGTGTGACACATCGAACGGTCGGACCGGGTCGGTCGGTTTGGTGGTTTGACGCTCCACGGTCTACAGTCTTCAAGACGTTCCCCGGCAAGGCGACCCCTGCTGCAGGAAATGCTGTGGCTGTAGAAGCCCGTCTCCGTCTGTTTGTCTGTTTCCAGTGCGTGCGTATCGGGTTGGGTTATCCTTTTGCGTCGCATTTCAAACGTTCTCCGCAAAACTACCTTTGCTGGGATGTCATATCGATCCAATAAGCAGGAGATGCGTAAACCCGGACATGAGCAACAGAAGAAGAAATTCGTTAGTAATTTGTAAACACCTGTGTCAGAGAGCACAAGCCGGTATCTAAGCGTACAACATAGGGTGGAGGCGAACACGATGGGGAGGTTTAACAAATGTGTTCAAAAACCGTGGTAGTATATTCGTGCGTTTTTTGGGGCCGAGTAGCAGGAGGGACCGCGTTCTCTGCGACTTCCTCGAGGACCGCTTTTGGACAGTAACCAACAAAAAATCGCACAGGCGCAAGTGCAACGGACGCGCAGTATTTATCTGATGAACCAGCCAGAGCCTGCTCATTCATCCAACCGAACCGGGCAGCAGGCAGAATGCTTCCTCGAACTTTATACCAAACACGCACACAAACAATCACACCGTCACACACTGAGGCAGTTTGCGCTCTCTGGTACGCTTTTGGGAGATCCATAACCGCACAAATCTGCGCGCGCGCGCCGAGCTGAGCTGAGCTGAGATTTATTTTACGGCAAACCGGAAACCGGCAGCTTTTGCTGCTTTTTGGGCACGCACATATGCACACTCGCACAGCCACCACCGTTCCGTTGTTAATCTGTGCTTCTGTTGTTTTCTTGTTTTGTTTTTTTGTCTGTCTGCAGAGAGCTTAGTTTACGAACGGGTCGGGTGACATATTTATTATTATTGCTGTGTATTAATATTATCGTAATTATTATCGTTATCGATACTAGTAAGAAACGCACATGGCGGCTGCTGGTGAGCGTATGTGTGTGCGTGTGTGCGTGGTGTAACGGTGTAGGTGTGCGGAATTCCAGTGCAGAAAATAGTAATAGTACACCACGCCACACAGAAAAGGACCTAATATTCAGGCGAAACTGACCCCGCAACAAACACACACGAAACACAGGGCGATTTGTGAGTGGTTGGGTGTACGCGTGCGTGTGTGTGTGTGTGCAAGCCCCAGGACAGAGGACAAAGTATTGCGGGTTTTCAGGTCAACTCTATTCAGTTTTATCTACATTCCTTAAAAGTGGGTATTTCTTAATGTTTGCTTCTCTCGCTGCGCTACTTGTTTCCGTGTTTTTGTTTTGTTCTTCATGACCGATTGCCTGATTAGCACCTCTAGCCTCTCCTTTCTGCCCCCTCGCAGCTTTGTGCCAACGAAATCCGAGTGTTTTTTTTTAAACCCACCCTTTGTATTTGTTACATAGTTGTTTTACTACCATTTAAGCGTTTTTTTTGTTTTGTTACTGCTCGCGGTTGTGAAGATCGGTGGCACGCACACATTTGGCATGCACCAGACACGGCCCACGGTGGGGGAGGGAAAGGAAACGGTTCCGACAATCCGACGACGGTACGATCAGATTCATGTATTTATGTTCTGCTGCGCTTACCGCGCCCAATCTACACACCATTAACAATCTTTTAGTATAGTACAAAGCAGCTGTAAGCGGCCACGCCCGGCCGCCCGCCTTCGAACCCTGTTTTAGGTTGCGTTAAGCGTGTTTATGTGTGGGGTAGGGTGGCGCGCGTCTTCGAAGGAATAAGGGAATGATCAACGAAGCAAGCGGGGGAATGTGGGGTGTGGTGGTGACGTTTACAGAAACCACACAGTTCTAGATGGTAGGGCGACAGCTACTACACTCTCTGCCCTCGGTCCATCCGCCTAGCAGTAGCTCCAGTGAGATAGTCTAGTCCCATCAAGGCGCGTCCCGCGACGACGTAAAAAGGAACAAACCCCTTCTTCGAATTAATCGGAGAAAGGGGCATGCAAAGCATAGTAATGTAGGCATTGACAGCAGCGGCAGCAGCTTTACCACAGAAGATAGTGCACAAAATCGAAAATCGACCAAACACCGCGAATCCAAAGAACTTGACGAGCGCGAATGCCAACGGGAGATGGTAGAAAAGACTTCTCGGTTAGCAGATGCAGAAACTATGCAAGTGTTGCAAGAGAAAGGACGGAGAGAGAGAAAGAGAGAAGTAGAACAGAAAATGAACTAATTATTCTACTTCTATTTTTGATATAAATAATTTATAATATTTTTTCTACTCCTAAAACAAACCAAATGCAACTAAAGCGCAACAAACATACAAACACGCACACACACACACAAAAGCGATGGACACGAGATTGCACCACACTAATAAACGCACACAACCCCACACAGACGAAACGAATCCTCTCTCTCTCTCTCTCTTCTTAGCCTCGAACTGCGCCTGGATGTAGGCCGCCGCCTCACCGTACTCCTGTCCGCCTGTGGAAGAAGCGAAGCGTTGCTTTTATTGTATTCTCGCCCCTCCGGAAAGGACATGGACACCACCACCACCACCAGCAGCAGCAGCAGCAGCAGCGAAACGTACCCGTGTACTCCGGGAAGCAGATTGTCAGCGGACTTTTCCGGATCTTCTCCTCGAACAGATCCTTCTTGTTCAGAAACAGGATGATGGAGGTATCGGTGAACCATTTGTTGTTGCAGATCGAATCGAACAGCTTCAGCGACTCTTGCATGCGGTTCTGTGTGCGTGTGGTGGGAGAGAGAAACAGAGAAAACAATGTTTTAAAGCGTAATTCACATCGCAGCAGACATTACTGGTGGACAGCCACATCCCAGGGGCCAGACCACCGAGTTCTGACCCCGTTTTCAAGTGAATCCTTTTTCGTTTTTGGTCTTATACTCCTCAACATTCTGCGTATAAGTCCGTGTACGTGCGCAATCGAGGTCAAAGGGATTTTTGTTATGTCTTGGGCGGTGCCGTTAAGTAATGCACTGCGTTGCGTAACGGCTCCTCTGTCAGAAACCAGTTGCCGCGTTTTGGGAGGAAATAAAATCAACTAAAATGTAATTCCTTCCGTTATGCAACCGGGGTCGGAGGAGTTCGCACGTCATCTAAAACAAACAACAGAAACACGGGGAACGGGGACGTACGCATGGACGTACGTACGTACGCGGACTGTGTGCCTGTGACCCACTTTAAATGCAACCACCAAAATGGGACACCCCGGGACGGGGCGCAACGGATCATGGACATTAATTTCAATTTTGACACCGCCACCGACGAAAAAAAAACAGCACATGCCAGTGTACCCAGAGCCACATCTAAACCGTGTTAAAGCATAGAGTGAAACAAACAAACAAACAAATCTTACTTAAACCCAACAGACGAAGGAAGCAAAAAAAAAAACACGGAAACAAGTAGCGCAGCGAGAGAAGCAAACATTAAGAAATACCCACTTTTAAGGAATGTAGATAAAACTGAATAGAGTTGACCTGAAAACCCGCAATACTTTGTCCTCTGTCCTGGGGCTTGCACACACACACACACGCACGCGTACACCCAACCACTCACAAATCGCCCTGTGTTTCGTGTGTGTTTGTTGCGGGGTCAGTTTCGCCTGAATATTAGGTCCTTTTCTGTGTGGCGTGGTGTACTATTACTATTTTCTGCACTGGAATTCCGCACACCTACACCGTTACACCACGCACACACGCACACACATACGCTCACCAGCAGCCGCCATGTGCGTTTCTTACTAGTATCGATAACGATAATAATTACGATAATATTAATACACAGCAATAATAATAAATATGTCACCCGACCCGTTCGTAAACTAAGCTCTCTGCAGACAGACAAAAAAACAAAACAAGAAAACAACAGAAGCACAGATTAACAACGGAACGGTGGTGGCTGTGCGAGTGTGCATATGTGCGTGCCCAAAAAGCAGCAAAAGCTGCCGGTTTCCGGTTTGCCGTAAAATAAATCTCAGCTCAGCTCAGCTCGGCGCGCGCGCGCAGATTTGTGCGGTTATGGATCTCCCAAAAGCGTACCAGAGAGCGCAAACTGCCTCATTGTGTGACGGTGTGATTGTTTGTGTGCGTGTTTGGTATAAAGTTCGAGGAAGCATTCTGCCTGCTGCCCGGTTCGGTTGGATGAATGAGCAGGCTCTGGCTGGTTCATCAGATAAATACTGCGCGTCCGTTGCACTTGCGCCTGTGCGATTTTTTGTTGGTTACTGTCCAAAAGCGGTCCTCGAGGAAGTCGCAGAGAACGCGGTCCCTCCTGCTACTCGGCCCCAAAAAACGCACGAATATACTACCACGGTTTTTGAACACATTTGTTAAACCTCCCCATCGTGTTCGCCTCCACCCTATGTTGTACGCTTAGATACCGGCTTGTGCTCTCTGACACAGGTGTTTACAAATTACTAACGAATTTCTTCTTCTGTTGCTCAGGTCCGGGTTTACGCATCTCCTGCTTATTGGATCGATATGACATCCCAGCAAAGGTAGTTTTGCGGAGAACGTTTGAAATGCGACGCAAAAGGATAACCCAACCCGATACGCACGCACTGGAAACAGACAAACAGACGGAGACGGGCTTCTACAGCCACAGCATTTCCTGCAGCAGGGGTCGCCTTGCCGGGGAACGTCTTGAAGACTGTAGACCGTGGAGCGTCAAACCACCAAACCGACCGACCCGGTCCGACCGTTCGATGTGTCACACAGCATCCCACACACGCACAAGGTAGCGGTGTTTTCCACGGCAACAGCAACAGAGAAAAACCAAAGCAAGTACAAACGAAACAACGTGGGGCGTTCCTTCTTCCGGGGCTGGTTTTGCGGTCGTGCTCTGCGCGGGAGGGGCCCTCTCTAGTACAGACCGCAGCCGCGCAGGTTGTTCGCTATGATCACGTCGGTGACGGCGTCGAACACGAACTGGATGTTGTTGGTGTCCGTTGCGCATGTCATGTGGCAATAGATTTCCTTTGATGTGGACTTATTCTTAGCCTCGAACTGCGCCTGGATGTAGGCCGCCGCCTCACCGTACTCCTGTCCGCCTGTGGAAGAAGCGAAGCGTTGCTATTATTGTATTCTCGCATTGTCGGAACCGTTTCCTTTCCCTCCCCCACCGTGGGCCGTGTCTGGTGCATGCCAAATGTGTGCGTGCCACCGATCTTCACAACCGCGAGCAGTAACAAAACAAAAAAAACGCTTAAATGGTAGTCCCTTTCTCCGATTAATTCGAAGAAGGGGTTTGTTCCTTTTTACGTCGTCGCGGGACGCGCCTTGATGGGACTAGACTATCTCACTGGAGCTACTGCTAGGCGGATGGACCGAGGGCAGAGAGTGTAGTAGCTGTCGCCCTACCATCTAGAACTGTGTGGTTTCTGTAAACGTCACCACCACACCCCACATTCCCCCGCTTGCTTCGTTGATCATTCCCTTATTCCTTCGAAGACGCGCGCCACCCTACCCCACACATAAACACGCTTAACGCAACCTAAAACAGGGTTCGAAGGCGGGCAGCCGGGCGTGGCCGCTTACAGCTGCTTTGTACTATACTAAAAGATTGTTAATGGTGTGTAGATTGGGCGCGGTAAGCGCAGCAGAACATAAATACATGAATCTGATCGTACCGTCGTCGGATTGTCGGAACCGTTTCCTTTCCCTCCCCCACCGTGGGCCGTGTCTGGTGCATGCCAAATGTGTGCGTGCCACCGATCTTCACAACCGCGAGCAGTAACAAAACAAAAAAAACGCTTAAATGGTAGTCCCTTTCTCCGATTAATTCGAAGAAGGGGTTTGTTCCTTTTTACGTCGTCGCGGGACGCGCCTTGATGGGACTAGACTATCTCACTGGAGCTACTGCTAGGCGGATGGACCGAGGGCAGAGAGTGTAGTAGCTGTCGCCCTACCATCTAGAACTGTGTGGTTTCTGTAAACGTCACCACCACACCCCACATTCCCCCGCTTGCTTCGTTGATCATTCCCTTATTCCTTCGAAGACGCGCGCCACCCTACCCCACACATAAACACGCTTAACGCAACCTAAAACAGGGTTCGAAGGCGGGCAGCCGGGCGTGGCCGCTTACAGCTGCTTTGTACTATACTAAAAGATTGTTAATGGTGTGTAGATTGGGCGCGGTAAGCGCAGCAGAACATAAATACATGAATCTGATCGTACCGTCGTCGGATTGTCGGAACCGTTTCCTTTCCCTCCCCCACCGTGGGCCGTGTCTGGTGCATGCCAAATGTGTGCGTGCCACCGATCTTCACAACCGCGAGCAGTAACAAAACAAAAAAAACGCTTAAATGGTAGTCCCTTTCTCCGATTAATTCGAAGAAGGGGTTTGTTCCTTTTTACGTCGTCGCGGGACGCGCCTTGATGGGACTAGACTATCTCACTGGAGCTACTGCTAGGCGGATGGACCGAGGGCAGAGAGTGTAGTAGCTGTCGCCCTACCATCTAGAACTGTGTGGTTTCTGTAAACGTCACCACCACACCCCACATTCCCCCGCTTGCTTCGTTGATCATTCCCTTATTCCTTCGAAGACGCGCGCCACCCTACCCCACACATAAACACGCTTAACGCAACCTAAAACAGGGTTCGAAGGCGGGCAGCCGGGCGTGGCCGCTTACAGCTGCTTTGTACTATACTAAAAGATTGTTAATGGTGTGTAGATTGGGCGCGGTAAGCGCAGCAGAACATAAATACATGAATCTGATCGTACCGTCGTCGGATTGTCGGAACCGTTTCCTTTCCCTCCCCCACCGTGGGCCGTGTCTGGTGCATGCCAAATGTGTGCGTGCCACCGATCTTCACAACCGCGAGCAGTAACAAAACAAAAAAAACGCTTAAATGGTAGTCAACGGATGAACCTTAGCTCCGGCAACGAGATGAGCCGAACGACCCCGGTACGCATATAATACTAGAGTGAGTGTGTTTGGTTGGCCCGTAGTTTTTGTTTGTTTGTACAACCTTTCCACCGCGTGCTTTGATGGATCTGGTGGTGAAGTTCGAGAAAAGGTTCGAAAACTGTTTGCCGCCGCTAGGGCTCACCAGCAGCAAACGTAGTGAGAAGCTGGTTCGGTCCAAGAAGCAAACCAAGAGGGAGAAACAAATGCTTTTCACTGCCCAGATCCCGGCCTACTAGGATACGTAATGTTACATTCTCGAGAGAGAGAGAGAGAGGTTTTTAGGTTTATCTTGTTTGCTTTTTTGTCGTATTTGTTTTCTTTAGTTTTTGGTAGTACTTTTTTCATCCTCTTGTTACCTTTCTTGTTTTTTTTGTTATTAACTGCTGCACATGCTTATACCAATTTCTTGCGCTAGGGTAGGGGTTCCGCTTTCAACTTCTTGCGTTCATCCATTTCCGGCCATGTCCTTCCTTTCTGCTACCCAATCGACTAACGGTAGAGGTGAGCAAGAAATCGGGACATTCTCAAATCCCCTTTCAATTTTCGTGCTTCGTCTTAATGACTATTGACTCCGATGCTCGGCACAAAAGAAAACACAAATCAGTACAGTTAAGTGTGTGAAGATAGAATCAAATAAAGCAACAAATAGAAATCATATCACACTAATGCAAATCAGTTCACGAATTCGTTTCAAAATCACATTACACTCGGAATAGACGGGAGGGCACGGGAGGGTAAATTGTTGAGCCGGAAATCGGAGAGTATTACGGGATAGAAGCATTTCCTCTCAACAATTCATGTGGGGCACGTAAAATGTGTTTTAAAATTAAACGCGACATTTTCTCCTTAAAAGAAACTGTCCTGAAATCACAATATGGACACTACGCCAGCTGACCGGAAAGAAAGCAAAGGTTGCTTCGTTCCGACTAGATATTCATTCGTTGATTGTTTCCAGCGGAGTGGAGATGTGACACGCTTGGCTTACTGCGTCTGGTGTCCGAAAGTTTTCGGGCTCATCTAGACAGTCCACGTCCTCGCATATCAGCTCCTCCGTGACGGTAGTGGTGGTGGCGGTCGTTGGCGTGACCGGTGTCGCTCCCGGGGATACTTTGGTCGTCAGCAGTGCCCGCAACTGCTAGAACCGCTTTCAGTTCTCGGTAAAGTAGGGATGCGACATTGCCTGTTCGGCGCTGAGTCTCAGCAGGGGACGGCAGACGAGCAGCTTCTGTAGCAGATCGCGTCCCTTGGAGTTGAGACGCGGCACCACCTGACTCCAGGACGTCGTCGGCGGGTACACTGAGTGAGAGAGATGAAGCCATTAGGGATGCTTTTCGTCGCCTGCAGCGATCAAACACAAAAACCGTTTGCAGTAACATGTCTATGAGGCACTAATGAAGCGATTGTGTAGTGCAGATTGCATGCTTTCTGGCTCGATTTTCTTCTACCAGCCCAAAAGTATGCAATTTTCACAGCAAACACTTTATTAACGCATTCAACATGATTGTTTTGTCTAATCGAAAGAGCAAATGTCGACCTTTTGTTCGTAATTTGTGTTTATTACTTTTAATTTGCTGTATTCTGTGTATAAAAATCGGAAATCGTTTTCACCAAAAACGAAATAGTTAATACACTGGCCGGCAATCTGCGCTTGTTACTTGCTAACCTCGGTAAACCTTTGAGCCGCTTTCCTTAGTATCTTGCACGCTCCCCCCACCCCATTTCACAGCGGTCCCATCTGCACAGCCATTTGTTTTCATGCTTTGCCGTTTTCTGTTGTTGTTTCCAGGATGAGGTAGAAAGTCCTGTCGAGTCGTTCTATTCGTCATCTATCCCATCAGCTTCATTGCATTCCACACCGCCGGCCACTGCCGCCGTGCGGGAAGAACCGGGCGGCAGCGGCAGCAAGGGGGTTGAGTGGACGTGGTGGTTAAAGACAATAGTGGCGTCCTTTCTACCGCTCCCACCACCGGTTCTGCCCTGTTTGCCGTGCTGTACGGTGCTAAAAGTGAGTGTCTAACCCGTTTCCATTCCTTTTCCCCGGTGCGGAATGTGTGTGTGTGTGTGTGTGTCTGTTTACGTTTTATTTTCTTTCGCTCTTACCGGACGCACACCAGGAAGATATAATAGCGAGCGTAGCAGAGCAGTAGGAACGGGAGGGTTGTACAGATTCCAAACGCTTTTGTCAGATTAGAAAATACATGCTAGTTTCGTGGACTGATAGTTGGGTTTATTGGAGGCACTGTAAATAGATTTTTCTTTCATTTGTTATCGTTGTTGCTCCGTATTATGTTGTGTTCAAAATTTTGTTACGAATTTTTGTAAAATTTCAACAAAAAGCAGCAATGGCACAGGTTTTTACCATTAATGTGACACCTGTTTCGGCTTCCTCTCACGCAGAAATTCAATGCCTACAAACACCACTGGTCCGGCACGACGCTTCCGACCGTGCTGGAGGTAACGCCGAGCTCGCTCGATCAGCTCGATCCCACCACCAGCACCGTGCTGGCGAGCTACAACTACAAGGACATCGATGGCATCATCGGCATCCAGGACTACCCGAACGGCATCGTGCTCGCGTACGGTGGCCACAGCCGGTTGCATCTGTTCCGCGTGGAGAACAATCACGACATCGTGCAGATGATCGTGCAGAACGCGCAGCAGTACCTCGGGCTCGACATCAAGGTACTGAAGAAGCAGATCTCGCTCGAGCAGTTCGAGCAGCAGCGGTTCGGCGCGTACAGCGGCGACCAGCACCAGACGTCGATGTCGGAGTTCACCGTACAGAAGGTGACGCCCCGCCACTCGGAGCCGATGCGCCGCATCCTCTGCCTCACCGACACGACCGTGCTCGAGCGGGACCCGCAAACGTACAGCATCTGTACGCTGCGCCCGCTGGACAACGTGTACGCGCTCGTGCGGCACGCCGACAACATCCAGAAGTTCTCGATCGAGTACAAGAACGGGCTGGTGCGGGCGTACATCACGAACGACCGGGACTCGCTGCTGGCGACGCTGCTCGATGCGGTCCGGTCGTGCGGCAATCAGGACGTGCACGTGCGCATCTCGAACACGCCGCGCGGCAAACGGGTCGGCCCGCTGACGGTGAGCGTGGACGAGGAGACGGAGGCGAACCTGCTTCGCTACATCATCACCAACTACCAGTACCCGGTGAAGCGGATCGATGTGATGGAGCGATTCAATGCGAACGTGCCGTACAGTGGGCTCAACTACAGCGTCACGCAGGATGTGAGTGTTTTTTATTCCTCCCGGCGAAGGAGTTTTCTCTTAATAATTAAAGCCCCTCTCTTTTGTAGAGCCTCTTTGCGGAGAGTAAGGAACGGTTGATAACGGGCGCACTGCAGGCGCTGATCGGTAGCAAAGAAGATAACGCCCAGCTGAACAACGTCGAGCTGGAGGCATCGTTCCACGTGTTGCGTCGGCTGCTCGCGAGCAAGGTGGGTTTTGCCGCGTTTACGAATCTCGCCGGGTTTCGGGAGGCGATCGGATTGAAGGTGGTGCACGCGCTGAAGCGCAACGATCTGGCGGTCACGTACGCCGCGATCGATATGGTCAACTCGCTGATGCACTCCGACCACGATCTGAAGCAGGAGCAGCTGAACAAGTCGTCGCTACTGCACACGAAAGCGTTCCTCGAACAGTTGCTCGATATGTGGAGCAAGCACGTGAACCTCGGCAGTGGGGCGCTCGTCCTCTCGGCCATGTTGGATTTTCTCACGTTTGCACTGTGCGTACCGTACAGCGAGACGACCGACGGCAAGCAGTTCGATCTGCTGCTGGAGATGGTTGCGTCGCGGGGTCGTACGCTGTACCGGCTGTTTCAGCATCCGTCGCTGGCAATCGTGAAGGGCAGTGGGTTGGTGATGCGCGCCCTGATCGAAGAGGGCGATACGACCATCTCCGGGCAGATGCAGACGCTCGCGCTCGACGAGGCGGCCCTCTGTCGGCATCTGCTGGTGGCGCTGTACACACCGACGAACGATTCCACCATGATCACGCACCGGCAGCTGTCCCGGCATCTGGTGGGGCTGTGGATCACCGACAGCGACGAAGCGATGAACCTGCTGAAGCGTGTGTTCGTAAGTAGGCACCACGGAAGGTGGCGCTCGGTCGGCAAAAGTGCTTATATTTGTTTGGTTTTCTATGCGACGTCCCCAGCCCGCCGGTTTGCTTTCGTTTCTGGAGAGCGAGGATGCCGTACCGAAGGAGGACCTCGAAGAGGACAAGCTGAACTTCCGGGACAACCTGAAGCTGGCGGTGCAGCATGCGGGCGGCAGCAACGGCAAGCAGCAGCGACTCAACTACCTAATCGAGAAGCACCTCGAAGGCATCAAGCACTGGGGCATGAATCTGCTGGACGTGCGGCAGGAGAAGCTACAGCAGACGCAGAAAAACCGGCCGATCGTACTGCGCAACCGGCGGCAGAAGAAGCGGGTCGGCGAGCAGATCGTCAACCTACCGCTGTTTTTCTACCAGTTCGGCAAGAACCACGCGATGCCGAATCTTATCTGGAACCATAAAACGCGCGAGGAGCTGCGGTCAGCGCTCGAGAACGAGCTGCGCCAGTTCACGGCGGACAAGGATCTGGCGGGGAGTATGCTGGTGGCGTGGAATTACGAGGAGTTCGAGGTGCAGTACCAGTGTCTGGCGGATGAGATCAAGATAGGAGATTACTACATCCGGCTGCTGCTGGAGCGGGACGATTGGCGAAAGGCTTACTACCGGCTGGCGCAGATGTACCATCCCGATAAAAATCCCAACGGCAGGGTAAGTTTTGTGCATCGAACCGGTCGTATCGAGGGGATTGCAGTGCTTATTCTGGAATTCTCTTCTCTTTCCCCACGGAACAGGAAGTATTCGAGCGCGTCAATCGGGCGTACGAATTTCTGTGCAGTCGTAACGCGCTAAACACGGACGGACCTAGTCCGAGCAACATCGTGCTGATCCTGCGTACTCAATCGATCCTGTTCGAGCGCTACGCGGACGAGCTGCGCCCGTACAAGTACGCCGGCTATCCGCAGCTGATCAAAACGATATTCTGCCTCTATTTTTAGGGACGAGCTTAAAATTGGTGGAATATTCATCCGCGTGTACAACGAAATGCCCACGTTCACGATCACGAATCCGAAAAGTTTTGTGATAGATTTGCTCGAGTTTTTGAAGCAAGGCTACAATCACCTCCACGGAACGGCGACCCTCAACTCAAGTGGCAATTCGACACCTGCTGCTGCTGCTGCTGCTACTGCTCCCGCCATGTCCGGTGGAATATTGGTTCCGACCAAAACCTGGAAACCGATGGTGCCACCACCACCATCGAAGCGTACCACCGCTACCGGGCTACAGTCACCGATCACGGCAGCGGCGGTGGCCGCACCAGGCAGCGACATCAGTGCCGTGCTGAGCGAGTACGCCCGGTCGAAGCAGCGCAACCAGCTGGAACGTTCGGCCGGCAGTGTCGATTCCGGCTCGTCGCCATCGCGGTACGATTTCGCCAACAATCCACACGCCGTCCAGCATATGCTTATGGCGCTGCAGGCACTGATCTCAGTGCTCAAGTCGAACACGAACGTAGAGATCCAGTGCATCGGTCACTTCGAGATGCTGTTTGGGTTACTCTCGACGAGCGAGTGTGGCCCGGACAGCCGCACGATGAAAACGCTTGCCCTGGAGGTGGTGTGCCTGGTGTCGCGCAACAAGGAGTGCGTCACGGAGATAGCCGCCTGCGAGATCGTCGGCCGGTACCTGATCGTGCTGAAGGACCCGGACCTACGCGAGCATCAACCGCGCGTCCTGGAGACGCTGTCCGGGCTGCTGAACGTGCCGAAAATGATCAAAGAAGCGCACACGAAGGGTGCCGTGATCTATCTGCTCGATCTGTTCTGCAACTCTAACAATCCGTCGATCCGGGAGCAGTGTGCCGAGCTGCTGGCGAAGATGAACGCGGACAAGCTGAGCGGACCGAAGGTGCGCATTACGATGTGCAAATATCTGCCGCCCGTCTTCCTCGACGCCATGATCGATTCGACCTCGGTCGCTGTGCAGATGTACGAGTCGACCCACGAGCACCCGGAGCTGATCTGGAACGACGACATTCGCGCGAGCGTGTCGGACGCGGTGCGTGACAGCGCGGACAGCTTCCATGTGCAGCAGCAGCGCAATCACCGGGCGGGCTGGCGAGATCCTGAGATCCTGCCGGAGCTGCTGTCAAGCGAACTGATCGTGTCCGGCGTTTACCTCCGGTTGTACGTGTCCAATCCGGGCTGGACGCTGCGCAAACCGAAGCAGTTCCTGGCCGATCTGCTCGACTTCATCGTCGACAGCATCAGCCGGACCGGCATCGACAAGGATGTGCTGGATCTGGCCACTTTTTCATTTCGATACTTCCCATTGTATATTTAACTTTCCTGCAACTTCCCTAGACTTGCAGTCATGTAAAGCAATTCAAATCCTGATAACGCCTAACGGACACTCTGCCTCTATTTTTAGGGACGAGCTTAAAATTGGTGGAATATTCATCCGCGTGTACAACGAAATGCCCACGTTCACGATCTCAATCGATCCTGTTCGAGCGCTACGCGGACGAGCTGCGCCCGTACAAGTACGCCGGCTATCCGCAGCTGATCAAAACGATACGCCTGGAAACGAAGGACGATCAGCTGTTCTCCAAGACCGTTCCGCTGCTGAGCGCTGCGTCGGAACTGTGCTACCACACGGTGCACTGTTCGGCGCTGAATGCGGAGGAGTTGCGACGCGAGGAAGGCATCGAGGCGCTGCTGGACGCGTATTCGCGTTGCGTCTCGATCATGGGCGTGGATTCGAAGCGCGATTCGCTGCACTACGAAGTGATTTCCAACATCACGCGCTGCTTCGACGTGGCCTGCTGTTTCGAAAGCTGCCGCAAGAAGATTCTCGAGCTGCCGCAGCTGATAGCGGACGTGTGTCGGGTGGTGTACTTTAAGCATTCGCTCTCGGTAAGCCTTGTGACCAGCCTGGCGGTGAACAACGTCGAGCTACAGTGTAATCTCGTGCGTAACGGCGTGCTGTGGTCGCTGATGCTGTTCCTCTTCGACTACGACTTCACGCTGGACGAGAGTGGCGTGTCGTCGGAAGAAAAGTCGAACACCCAACAGGTGGCGAACAATCTTGCCAAACTGTCGCTGCTGGCGTGCGTTGCTCTCGCCGGCTACAGCATGACGCTACTGGACGACCCGAAGCAGGCCGTGCTGAAGGCTACGACGGGGGCGGCGATAGCGGGGGCGAAGCCACCGACCGGCAGTCCGCCGGTTCCGCGAAGCGACTCCCCGCAGACGGTGGGAACGCGCGGCCCGACCTACTCACAGAATGCATCGAATTTAATACAGAACAACTCGAGCTTGATACAGTCGGTGGCCAACATCGATAAGGCGCTGCAGGAGCGGAAGGGCAGTGAGGCGGCGGCAGGAGAGGAAGCCGGCGGTGCTGATCTGCCGGTGGAGTGCGAGAAGGGACTGCAGAACAAGAAGTACAAAATTAGCAGCGCCCTGCCTCCGGTCAATGGGGTGGTGAAGCACTTGCTGGACCGGCTGCTGACGCCATACGTTGCCGGCAAGATGGTCACGGACAGCGAGCAGAACGTGCTGAAGATGCTCAACTCGAACACGCGCAACCCGTATCTGATCTGGGACAATGGGACGCGGGCGCAGCTAACGGACTTCCTCGAGCACCAGCGGACGGTCGCGGCGAAGGAACAGTACGAGGACGTGACGGAGATACACGAGATGGTGCAAGGTTTCTCCTACGATGCACATCGGTAAGTTTTCATTTCGATACTTCCCATTGTATATTTAACTTTCCTGCAACTTCCCTAGACTTGCAGTCATGTAAAGCAATTCAAATTGAAAGGCTTACTACCGGCTGGCGCAGATGTACCATCCCGATAAAAATCCCAACGGCAGGGTAAGTTTTGTGCATCGAACCGATCGTATCGAGGGGATTGCAGTGCTTATTTTGGGGTTCTCTTCTCTTTTCCCACGGAATAGGAAGTATTCGAGCGCGTCAATCGGGCGTACGAATTTCTGTGCAGTCGTAACGCGCTAAACACGGACGGTCCCAGCCCGAGCAACATCGTGCTGATCCTGCGTACCCAATCGATCCTGTTCGAGCGCTACGCGGACGAGCTGCGCCCGTACAAGTACGCCGGCTATCCGCAGCTGATCAAAACGATATCGTTCTCGATCGTTCCTTATGTTTTTAGTTTCCATTTCCGTTGCCAGACCCGTAGTACGTGAGTGAGTGAGTGTGTGTGTGTGTGTGCATGCGCTTGTGTGATTGTGAATCGCGGGTGCTACCCGTGTGTAAAAAGTGCTCCGTGCTTTCCGTTCTTCAACGAGAAGGCGGCACGGCAGTGTGCGTCTCAGTTTGAAAAGTGCACCACTTCGTATATTACAAAACATAACCTCATTTCGCACATGATTTAATCACTTCTTCCCTCGTTTGAGATGCTTTTCCGTTGCCTTCGTCTACTATTTTGTTGTAATGTGATATTTTATACAAGAAAAGAATGAAATTATAGAAAATGGCAAAACACTACAAAGCGAAAGAAAAACCACAAAATGTAACAGTTCGCGCACGCTGTAATCAATTTGGCTCGAACTGTTGAAGAAACAACAAAGCAACCACCGCCAAACGTATTGCGAGTATGAGGCATAGTAGCCTTAGACGAAATCAAGGGATATGTGTACGATTGCGAGCCTGTGTTACAGATATTGTTTTTTCAAGCTTTGAACTAGAAACTAGAATACATTTTGAACACCTCATACCCATTTTCCTTTCTCCTCAGATCTGCGTCAGCGCTATCTCGCAGACGGAGTGTATACCGTCGCTGAAAACGTGCATGGAACACCACCGCGATCTGACGGCGACAGCATGCGAAACGCTGAGTCGGCTGTTCAAATGCCAACATGTACGTATGCTCGGTTGTGGCAAAATCTCACCGTCATCTTCAATTAATCCTGTAATCCTCTCTCACACGCACGGCAAAAACAGGACTCACTGATCCGTCAATCACTCGAGTGTCAATTAATTCCCTACCTGGTCGCGCTGCTCGACAGCCGCGCGAGCATCAACCGCGCGTCCTGGAGACGCTGTCCGGGCTGCTGAACGTGCCGAAAATGATCAAAGAAGCGCACACGAAGGGTGCCGTGATCTATCTGCTCGATCTGTTCTGCAACTCTAACAATCCGTCGATCCGGGAGCAGTGTGCCGAGCTGCTGGCGAAGATGAACGCGGACAAGCTGAGCGGACCGAAGGTGCGCATTACGATGTGCAAATATCTGCCGCCCGTCTTCCTCGACGCCATGATCGATTCGACCTCGGTCGCTGTGCAGATGTACGAGTCGACCCACGAGCACCCGGAGCTGATCTGGAACGACGACATTCGCGCGAGCGTGTCGGACGCGGTGCGTGACAGCGCGGACAGCTTCCATGTGCAGCAGCAGCGCAATCACCGGGCGGGCTGGCGAGATCCGGAGATCCTGCCGGAGCTGCTGTCAAGCGAACTGATCGTGTCCGGCGTTTACCTCCGGTTGTACGTGTCCAATCCGGGCTGGACGCTGCGCAAACCGAAGCAGTTCCTGGCCGATCTGCTCGACTTCATCGTCGACAGCATCAGCCGGACCGGCATCGACAAGGATGTGCTGGATCTGGCCACGACCGCGCTGGTGCTGCTGCTGAACGCGCAGCCCAACCTCGCTGACTCGATACCGGTGCTCGGGCACATACCGAAGTTTTTCCGTCAGCTTTCCGTTCAGCCAAAGAGTGCCCTCACAGTATTGCATCAGCTATCGCTGTCGGAGGTGAGTTAATTTCTTTCTCTTCTATAAATCTACTTTATTCACGCTGAAGAAAAATCGACCTGCTTTCCGATGAGTATTATCAAACCGTAATCAATTTGGCTCGAACTGTTGAAGAAACAACAAAGCAACCACCGCCAAACGTATTGCGAGTATGAGGCATAGTAGCCTTAGACGAAATCAAGGGATATGTGTACGATTGCGAACCTGTGTTACAGATATTGTTTTTTCATGCTTTGAACTAGAAACTAGAATAAATTTTGAACACCTCATTCCCATTTTCCTTTCTCCCTAGATCTGCGTCAGCGCTATCTCGCAGACGGAGTGTATACCGTCGCTGAAAACGTGCATGGAACACCACCGCGATCTGACGGCGACAGCATGCGAAACGCTGAGTCGGCTGTTCAAATGCCAACGGTCGGGGGTTTTTGTTTTCACTTGTTCACGTGTTTGAGCCGCGCGCGCTTATGTCCGTTCAAATTTCTGTTTCTGGCGCTGTGTTCTGTCGTTTTGCCTAATGTCCAATTGCGAATGCCTTTCGTCTCGCTCCACACAGAGCCCTCGCCGTCGTCGCCTCTCGTGTTACGTATCTCGGGACCGGCCTTTCTCGCGGGGGCCGATCGCGCGCCCGCTCGCGGGACGATTCTACCACCCGCCCGTGCTTGGTTTCGTAGGGGGTACGCTCTATTCTACTGTGTGTGTCGTTCGGTTGTTCGGTTGTGTCAAATACCTTGAGCTACTCTAAATATGTGATTGTTGGTTTCGTTTTTCCTTTCTTTTGTTGCAGGTTGCACCTCCAAATTTTGTCTCACACTTCACTTTCGCTGTGAACGTTCTGTTCGACGAACGGTCGAGATGATAGAAAATTGGATTTCGGGAGAGGTGCTTGCTTGTATTTTGGAAGCAAACTCCCGTGTGTGGGGATGTTCGTTCCTATTTTTTGCTGTGTTTAATTTCATTCGTCTGATTGAAACCATATGCCTCCCGTGTTCAGGTGGGTTTGCGCCATATACGTCCGCTACCAGATGCTGCTTCTTTACAAGTGTGTGTGTGTATCTGTCATGTGCCATGCAAAACATGGCTCCGAAAGCTGTACTTCAAGTTCCTAATTACTTAAGAATGCTATCCAATACTATTTCATAACATAAATTGTACCCAACGCAAAAAAAAAACAATAAAAAATTACCCATCTCTCTTTCTCTTTCGCTTGCTCTACGTAAGGAAACAGTTCTCCGTGGAATGATCGCTATGGTTACGGACTGTCCCTATGCTGTTAGTTGGTGCCTTTAAGTATGTACGTATGCGTGTGTGAGAATGAAGAAAACAACTACTCAACAAAAGAAGGAAAACAACCGGGCCTTCTTTGAACATCATTTTCACATC
>KZ068210.1:61046-72817 GCA_002091845.1 Anopheles cracens | reverse complement strand
GGGGGGGGGGGGCTTCGCCAATCCCTTAAATCCGAGATCTAGTCCGGGAACTATCCGCGCGCCCACTAGCCGCTTTGGAGCGAGCGAAGGAGCAACTTTTTCACCCTGTTCCCGCTCCCCGTAAGCGGTCGGGTGTATCGTATCGTACAAATTAATTTACTCGCTGGTCCCAGATACTTATCTGATCGTTTGGACCAGCCGCCCGGTACCGCGGGGAAAACGTACGTACGTGTTGGTGTGTGTGTGTGCTCTAAAGCCGGCCGCTCCAAACCTTAGTCGCTTCTCCATTGGGTGCTTTCTTTTGGGGCGGCAGACACATACACGCACACAGAGACCGGGTCGTGTACCGGGCGAGGTAGGCGAATTGTCGACAGCATTTCCAGCCGCGCTCCGTGGACGTGCCGTGCACGGGAACCACGTTTCGAGTGGCGAAACAGTGAACCACTCGATGACCGGGTACGCTTGCGTTCCGTTGTAACAAAAAAAACTCGCTCCCCAGCAACGATGCAGTTGCTTCCCCGGCTTCCCGCGCGACCGGTGTTTACTGCAGTTGCGCTTGATTGCGGGCACTCCACGCCCGGCGCACGTACACGCCCGGTCTTCGCCGGGCGCTCGTGTCCCATTTTGTTCTCCTCGTTGTCGTGGCCGCGACCTGGGGGGTGGAGGAAAGGCGGAAACAAGTGCTGGTTAAACTGCGAGCACACCCCGCCACGGAGACACTCACTTTCTGGGCCTGGGCACCGGTGCGCTTCATTTCCGCTGCTGGTCGGAGGGGGGGGGGGATGTTCGAATCCGATTCACACGGCACCGGGCCATTATCTGTTGGAAAAGGTAAGCGGCGCGAGTTAGGATTTATGGTCACTTTTACATTCAACGTTCGGTGCGAGCTTACGGGGGGGGGGAGGAGGCCTGAGCGAATGTTGGTCCTTCGAGCCGGATGGTACGCCCAAATCGTCACGCAGCGGTGGCAGCAGTAGCTGCCCGCGTTCCCATTCGCCTGGCTGCTGCTGCTGCTGATCCGCATTTCGGGGCGAATCCTTCAACTTTGATGTCCAACTAATAGGTAGGTCATTTTTCACACCGCCTATCCGACGATCCGGATACAAATGGGGCGATGGGACGGGGAACGCATCGCACACGGTGACACGGTGAATAAATGGCCGTTTCCTGCCCCCCCTCCGTGTCTGCTTTGCGCTGTATCAATTATCCGGCGAGCACCTCTGCCTTGTGTCGCTTTTTCACAGCGCCAGAGCAGGAACCACTTCCGCACGGTTGGCAGAAATCTATTCCGATTTGCCGTGTCGCTCACTCGCGTCATTATGTCACACCAACGACCCGTTTGCTGTGTGTGTTTGGAACGCAGCTGCCCAGTAAGTAATCGCCGGCCATGAATTACTGTCCCCCCTCGTACGGCGGAACGCGCAACGCGTTCGAAGAAGAATAGATCTTCCCAACCAGCCAAGTCGATAGCGCACCCCAAAGCCGGTGGGGCTTGATTAAATAATTGAAATTTTCGCTCCTTGCCCCGAACCGAACGCGCTCTGAATGTAAAACGCTCATCGCCGCGGGCAGACGGTAAGCAGCATCATCGTCCGTGCGTTGCATCGAAGCGGCGTCGGCCACCGCGGGTGAAGGGAGTAAAACAAAAAACGACTACGGCACAACATTTCTCCATCACGCGCACACGGAGCGGGAAGCTGGAAGCGAGACTGGCGGGAGCACTTTCCCCGCGGGTGAAGGGAGTAAAACAAAAAACGACTACGGCACAACATTTCTCCATCACGCGCACACGGAGCGGGAAGCTGGAAGCGAGACTGGCGGGAGCACTTTCCCATCATCAATTATGCCGCGTTGCGTTGCGCCGGTAAGTAGCGGCTCGGTGCGACCGGTGCGACCCCTACCAAGCCGCCTACAATGCTACTTTCGATTAGTTAAAGCAAACCTGGGCACCGGTGCGCTTCATTTCCGCTGCTGGTCGGAGGGGGGGGGGGATGTTCGAATCCGATTCACACGGCACCGGGCCATTATCTGTTGGAAAAGGTAAGCGGCGCGAGTTAGGATTTATGGTCACTTTTACATTCAACGTTCGGTGCGAGCTTACGGGGGGGGGGAGGAGGCCTGAGCGAATGTTGGTCCTTCGAGCCGGATGGTACGCCCAAATCGTCACGCAGCGGTGGCAGCAGTAGCTGCCCGCGTTCCCATTCGCCTGGCTGCTGCTGCTGCTGATCCGCATTTCGGGGCGAATCCTTCAACTTTGATGTCCAACTAATAGGTAGGTCATTTTTCACACCGCCTATCCGACGATCCGGATACAAATGGGGCGATGGGACGGGGAACGCATCGCACACGGTGACACGGTGAATAAATGGCCGTTTCCTGCCCCCCCTCCGTGTCTGCTTTGCGCTGTATCAATTATCCGGCGAGCACCTCTGCCTTGTGTCGCTTTTTCACAGCGCCAGAGCAGGAACCACTTCCGCACGGTTGGCAGAAATCTATTCCGATTTGCCTAATTACGACAATACGTGGCACCGGACGATCCGGGCGAAATTTGGGCCCAGCCCGGACCGGCTCTCCACCACTAACGACGCCTGCAACCGATTGGGAGGGGGGGGGGGGCTTCGCCAATCCCTTAAATCCGAGATCTAGTCCGGGAACTATCCGCGCGCCCACTAGCCGCTTTGGAGCGAGCGAAGGAACAACTTTTTCACCCTGTTCCCGCTCCCCGTAAGCGGTCGGGTGTATCGTATCGTACAAATTAATTTACTCGCTGGTCCCAGATACTTATCTGATCGTTTGGACCAGCCGCCCGGTACCGCGGGGAAAACGTACGTACGTGTTGGTGTGTGTGTGTGCTCTAAAGCCGGCCGCTCCAAACCTTAGTCGCTTCTCCATTGGGTGCTTTCTTTTGGGGCGGCAGACACATACACGCACACAGAGACCGGGTCGTGTACCGGGCGAGGTAGGCGAATTGTCGACAGCATTTCCAGCCGCGCTCCGTGGACGTGCCGTGCACGGGAACCACGTTTCGAGTGGCGAAACAGTGAACCACTCGATGACCGGGTACGCTTGCGTTCCGTTGTAACAAAAAAAACTCGCTCCCCAGCAACGATGCAGTTGCTTCCCCGGCTTCCCGCGCGACCGGTGTTTACTGCAGTTGCGCTTGATTGCGGGCACTCCACGCCCGGCGCACGTACACGCCCGGTCTTCGCCGGGCGCTCGTGTCCCATTTTGTTCTCCTCGTTGTCGTGGCCGCGACCTGGGGGGTGGAGGAAAGGCGGAAACAAGTGCTGGTTAAACTGCGAGCACACCCCGCCACGGAGACACTCACTTTCTGGGCCTGGGCACCGGTGCGCTTCATTTCCGCTGCTGGTCGGAGGGGGGGGGGGGGGTCCGGCGCCATTTCGCCCGAAGCGCGTGAAACGCGATAATGCCAAGGTTAGAGTCGCCTCCCCCCGTGCACACGACAAAGACAATTATTCATTGTTAAGGCGGGCGGTGACGTTCCTAATAATGGGCAGTGCGCTTAATTGAGAAGCCCGCAAAAATAAATCCGCAACGCAGGCGCAGGATATCGATCGGGTGGGTGTAAATGAAGCCATTTTTTGTTGTCGCTGGTGTCTGTGTTTGCATGCGGTTGAAGGGCGAACGCCTGTACCGGGTGAGTGTACACTTTAAAGCACAGCAACGCGGGCGCGGTTTTGCATTCCGGCGGTGCCCTGGAGCGGCATCCGCCGGTAAGTAGCGGCTCGGTGCGACCGGTGCGACCCCTACCAAGCCGCCTACAATGCTACTTTCGATTAGTTAAAGCAAACGCACCCCGGGCACGGCCGAGAACCACCGGGCGAATTTCGGGAACCCTCTCCAAAACATTTGCCAAAAAAAAAAAAAAAAGACACTCGCTCGGAACGGCTACGGAAACATCGGCCAACAGGTTGCTGCAGGAGCGCCTGGCCGCAGGGCTTATCCAGCAAAGCACACGCACACCCGAGCAAAGTGCCCGTGAACCCCGCGCAAACAATGTCACCGTTGTTTGGCTGTCACTCATCATTACTTCCGTCCGAGCGAAGGTGAGCCGGCGTACGGTGGCAACCACTCCGACGCGCCAGATAATAGACGACGGCCCCTGGCCGACGGTGACAGGATGCGGTTTACTGCGTCCCCGTGCATCCGTTACTACTCGTTCGCAAGGGTAATCGCTCGGCGGTGTTTCCGAAAACTCCCCGGTAAGTAGCGGCTCGGTGCGACCGGTGCGACCCCTACCAAGCCGCCTACAATGCTACTTTCGATTAGTTAAAGCAAACGCACCCCGGGCACGGCCGAGAACCACCGGGCGAATTTCGGGAACCCTCTCCAAAACATTTGCCAAAAAAAAGACACTCGCTCGGAACGGCTACGGAAACATCGGCCAACAGGTTGCTGCAGGAGCGCCTGGCCGCAGGGCTTATCCAGCAAAGCACACGCACACCCGAGCAAAGTGCCCGTGAACCCCGCGCAAACAATGTCACCGTTGTTTGGCTGTCACTCATCATTACTTCCGTCCGAGCGAAGGTGAGCCGGCGTACGGTGGCAACCACTCCGACGCGCCAGATAATAGACGACGGCCCCTGGCCGACGGTGACAGGATGCGGTTTACTGCGTCCCCGTGCATCCGTTACTACTCGTTCGCAAGGGTAATCGCTCGGCGGTGTTTCCGAAAACTCCCCGGTAAGTAGCGGCTCGGTGCGACCGGTGCGACCCCTACCAAGCCGCCTACAATGCTACTTTCGATTAGTTAAAGCAAACGAACGCATCGCACACGGTGACACGGTGAATAAATGGCCGTTTCCTGCCCCCCCTCCGTGTCTGCTTTGCGCTGTATCAATTATCCGGCGAGCACCTCTGCCTTGTGTCGCTTTTTCACAGCGCCAGAGCAGGAACCACTTCCGCACGGTTGGCAGAAATCTATTCCGATTTGCCGTGTCGCTCACTCGCGTCATTATGTCACACCAACGACCCGTTTGCTGTGTGTGTTTGGAACGCAGCTGCCCAGTAAGTAATCGCCGGCCATGAATTACTGTCCCCCCTCGTACGGCGGAACGCGCAACGCGTTCGAAGAAGAATAGATCTTCCCAACCAGCCAAGTCGATAGCGCACCCCAAAGCCGGTGGGGCTTGATTAAATAATTGAAATTTTCGCTCCTTGCCCCGAACCGAACGCGCTCTGAATGTAAAACGCTCATCGCCGCGGGCAGACGGTAAGCAGCATCATCGTCCGTGCGTTGCATCGAAGCGGCGTCGGCCACCGCGGGTGAAGGGAGTAAAACAAAAAACGACTACGGCACAACATTTCTCCATCACGCGCACACGGAGCGGGAAGCTGGAATCGGTAATTGAAACATTCGCCACCGCCGCCACCCCTCTGTTCCGCGCGATTAAGAAAGGCGTGCGAGAATCTAATTAGAAAGGAGCAATGGACCCCCCCGTGGTAAGTGTTCCGGTCATAATCAGCTTCTCGGCTATTTTGTGGTCGCGCGGAATCAAATCACGTAACTGGCCGCGTGGCCGAGTACAGTGGCTGAGAGAGAGAGAGAGAGAGAGGGTAAGAATTATTGGAAGCAAGACCTGGAGGGCGATGCAATGTAAATCACTTACCAGCGCCTGTCGGGATCAATTATGTAACAGCTCGCTCGCAAAGCGCACTCCCGGAGTTCCGCGTACCAGCAGCAGGCGATTGGCATCGAGAAGCGATCGGGATGGCGTTCGGTTTTGAGTGCAGCATTTTTCACCCGCCCGCCGACTGCCGATGTTCAGGTGCGCCCGGGATCGCAAATCGAATCGCGGAAGCAGGTCACACCACTGCGGCCGTACGGAAGCGGAATGTTTGGAGCGAGACGGGAGCCAGGCAAGCAAGCATTTCATCGCCCGATTGGATGGAGACAATCGCTTCGCAATCATCCGCATCCGAATCCCGGGCGCTCGTCACGCAAGATGTTGCACTTGCGAGCCTGTATGCCAGTGTTCACAGCCGGGGACCGGGACCGGGTTCCTCCCGCCCCAACATCGGCGACGTATCATGTCGACAGCGTCGACAACGGAGCCTCACTTGAGCCGCACCAGATAAATGAGCTCCTGCGCGAACCGGGTGAGACTTGGAGGGGGAGGGGGGAGGCGGGCTGAGCGTTTTCAATATCCTGCTTCCTGTTCCGCGTTTTATTAGCCGCGCTGCGCTGCCTCCAACCCGTCAACCTCGGCTCTGCAACGCCCGAACGATGATCACACGGTGGAATGTTGCGATTAGCATACGATTTGCATAAAACCTGGAAGGCGTTATTGGAGCAATTATCCGGAACACCGGTCCTCGCGGCGTGCCGGTTGTGTGGAATCCGGCGCCATCTTACGAGCGCTAGCCAAACTTCATTTTCACGCGAAATTCTGTACCGCACCGCATGTGCCATGCGGAGCGGCTGCCAAGCGGACTAGTAACAACGCAATAAACCTTCAGCACCGGGTAGTTCGTGCCCGCAAAGGGGTTTGAGCACACTCGGGCTGGTTCCGCGGGCTACCACGGAAAGCGGCCGTGCTTCGGGGCGGGCGTTTTCTTGGGTTTTGAAATATTTAACAACATTAAGGCGAACAACTTAACAACCCAAAGTCCAAAAAAAAAAGACCGCAGAAATACGGTTCGGGGCGAAGTTTGGAAGCCGCTGTGATTGTAACTTGCGCCCGCCTGCTGCGAATGAGTTGTCTGTCGGGGTCGGGTGTCGTTGTCATGGTCACGGATGGTCCGGAGCTGTCAGCAAGCACTGAGCGAACGCATGGAAATGCAGCCTTCTGCCGAGTCCATACAACTCACCTCGCTTCACCGTGGGCAAGCACAAAAATGTATACTCGATGGATTGTATCGTTTCCTTCGATTTATATATCTTTTGCTCCATTGTGTTGGGTGACAATCGGAAAGCGTTCGTTAGTTTGACAGATTCCAGTACACTCCGATAGTGTGTCGGTTTCTTCGGTTCGCTGTTGAAGATTCGCGGGTGAGCAAAGCTTCTCGAACTCTTTACCACCGACAACATGCGCGGGTTGAGCAAGCAGAGCAACATTCGACGCCGGAAAATGGCCGGCGGTACTTACCGGGGGAAAACCGGACCAGGCAGCGCACAATGGCGGAGCCGCCCCCACGTCGTCACGATTGCGATGGCAGCGCGAAAAGGACATCTGTAAATAAAATTTTATTGTTAAAAACATTCGCGTAACATTACTGGCTTGCAGGCCAGGCGGAGGCGGAAGCATTCGTACGACTTCCGGATGTTACGGCGTTTGGTGCGGTGCTGGAACGGTCGGTGGGTACCGGTCGCGGGGATCGTTGTGTTAGATTTTGGTGTTCACAATAAAAAAGGAGACGCTTCTTGCTCGACAACCTCGTGCTCGTGCTCGTTTGGGGCGCACGACGGCACGCATCGTGCGGCCGCGGGTTGTAATCGATCGAGAGAAGCCGACATTCTGGTTGATTGCCGGCTGTTGGTTGTTCGCTGTGCTGTCTGCGCCAGAAAACAGATTCCGCGTGGTAATTTGCGCGCAGTTTGCTGCCGGAATTGTAAGTGTAATGTAATTTGCCGTGTAATCTGCGCGCTTTACGACGCCCGCGCAACGCAATCGATGCAAATCTGCACCTTTGTTTACCTTTTGGAGCAGCTGGTGATTTGACAGCTACTAATCGAGCCAGCTGAAGCGGGTGCAAGATCCCCGTACGCACACTTCCACACCAACACTCGTGCAAACCGGTGTATCGACGGTGGGCGCACATCATCGGGCAATATTTTCCTGCACTTTGTGCTCAGTAGGCTGCGCCGAAACAATGGGATTTTGAGAGGACAAAAAGAAATTCTTATTTTAACGAGCAAAAATAAAAAAAAGAAACAAAATGCCAACAAAATTTCCCTCTAAAGTAGCCAAATGTCTCGTCACATAAATACACCTTGCAAGGGCATTTTCGTTCGCATCGCAATCCGTGCCGTTCTGCCTGCCTGGTCGTGTACAAACTTTCCCAAACTCAATCCATATACACACAGCGCAACGCCGCACCGGCCGCTGGGACGGTTTAAATGAATCCTCTCGCGTCTCCCTTTTCCAAATCCTTCGGATACAATTGAGCGATAATAATCACGACTGCAGCAACAGTTGAACGTGTCCGTCAAATGAAATGAAAAAAGCACACCAAATTGCTGTAGAATACACGCTCTCCCCCACTGTTGCGGTCGCTCCGATATCAAAGCTTTCCAGTCCATTTGAGTACACTCTGGCCGGTGTGGTTCATTCTATTTGATTCAACCGGGAGCGGGAAGCTTGGGATCTTTTTGTGTGCTGTTTAAAAATTTTCATTCCATCCCATGCACCCCGCCCGCGCGCTGCACCATATGCCGGTCACCTAGCTTCCACCGGATGCGGTTCCCGGTGGAAGGTTTCAAGTGGTCCCGCATGCATACACTCGCCAGGGCGCGTGTGATGGAAAGGGACGCCACTCGACAGTTTTCCCCCCGCTGCCGCGCCCCACTCCCACTCACCGAGAAACAAAAAGGGTCTTCCTTGCTCTCATTTGAGACCGCCCGGCGGCAGGACGTTTTCAGAAGGGGGGGCGCAGATTGAACCTGATAAACGAACTGAAAAAAGGAAGAGAGGGAGCGAAAAACGCAGGGATGCTACGCAATGGAGGCAGTCAAATGTAAAGATAAAGACCAAACCGATCTGCCGGGACCTGCACATCATCGCAGGCACCGCACCGTTTTCATTATCGCTCGATTTCGAAGGTTTCCTGGTGGGAGCTGTAGGGGTGTAGGAAGACGCGGAACTGCTAAAACTATGTTAGAGCTTTGCGCCAGTTTTTCCTCTGTTTGTTACTGCTCCTACCTTCGTGCGCTAAAACCGGAAACGGGTGGGCTAAAAATTCCACACTCAATAATAACAACAACAAAAAAAAGACACGGTCGACCCTCACGGGGGTTTATCAACATCGACTATTTTAATATATCTCCACGCAGAGATTCGAGTGAAAAGTTCATATCGAGCAATCGCGTTTTTTTTCGTCTGTTATTTGTATTCCCGTAGGCACGGTTCGGGAAGATTTTACATTTAAATGGGTCTATACAAAGAGAGCGAGAGAGAGAGAGAAAAAAAGGGAACGAAACGAAAGGGAAGCGGTAGGAGCTTTTCTGAATTCGACGCTGATTCGCGGTCCTGGTCCAATTTAACATCTCGGACCCGTTCCGCTCCGAACAACAGGGACCTTTTTTTCCGCCGGCCTGCAATAAAGTGGCGTTTTTTGTTGTTGCCCCAGCCTTCCTTGAATACACTCATGGGGATCGGTCTCGGGAAGTGCTTAAATATCGTTTCGAAATAAATTTGTTCGCATCGTCGATTTTGTACGATTTTAAAATAAATCCGATGGAAAAAATATGTCCATTGAATGGACATATGTGCGACGGTTGACATTTCACGGTCAATTTGAAGGCACTAACCCATTCACAAGTTTCCTGTTCGTGGCGTCGGTAGCAGAAGTCCTGAAGTGCGAGAAATATTTGCTAGTTTCACATTATTAAGGTTTTTGCTGTGCGATTTCGGCCGTAGTTCTGTGTAGTGCCTGCTGTACCGACTTTTTTCTGGCACCAGCGCCCGAACGAACCGGGTGCAGTCTGACCCATCCGCCATTGTGCGCTGCCTGGTCCGGTTTTCCCCCGGTAAGTACCGCCGGCCATTTTCCGGCGTCGAATGTTGCTCTGCTTGCTCAACCCGCGCATGTTGTCGGTGGTAAAGAGTTCGAGAAGCTTTGCTCACCCGCGAATCTTCAACAGCGAACCGAAGAAACCGACACACTATCGGAGTGTACTGGAATCTGTCAAACTAACGAACGCTTTCCGATTGTCACCCAACACAATGGAGCAAAAGATATATAAATCGAAGGAAACGATACAATCCATCGAGTATACATTTTTGTGCTTGCCCACGGTGAAGCGAGGTGAGTTGTATGGACTCGGCAGAAGGCTGCATTTCCATGCGTTCGCTCAGTGCTTGCTGACAGCTCCGGACCATCCGTGACCATGACAACGACACCCGACCCCGACAGACAACTCATTCGCAGCAGGCGGGCGCAAGTTACAATCACAGCGGCTTCCAAACTTCGCCCCGAACCGTATTTCTGCGGTCTTTTTTTTTTGGACTTTGGGTTGTTAAGTTGTTCGCCTTAATGTTGTTAAATATTTCAAAACCCAAGAAAACGCCCGCCCCGAAGCACGGCCGCTTTCCGTGGTAGCCCGCGGAACCAGCCCGAGTGTGCTCAAACCCCTTTGCGGGCACGAACTACCCGGTGCTGAAGGTTTATTGCGTTGTTACTAGTCCGCTTGGCAGCCGCTCCGCATGGCACATGCGGTGCGGTACAGAATTTCGCGTGAAAATGAAGTTTGGCTAGCGCTCGTAAGATGGCGCCGGATTCCACACAACCGGCACGCCGCGAGGACCGGTGTTCGTCTTCTCGGGGTTGATGCTAATAAAATTCAATTTACGAATCCTGAGCGTGCCCCTGAGCGCTGCCTGAACTTGTGCCACTGACCACGGTCGGGTGGGGGACATGGAGTCACAGCTCCAGGGCTCGTCATCCAGCCTTCATTAGCCGTCGCCCTCTCTCTCTCTCTCTCTCTCCACTTCTCCAGTCGACCGTCAAGCCGTTTCAATTCGCCCATGACGCACTTGGTTTGCCTTCGGGCGCCAATACAAGCCGAAAGCGCAAACAACAGCAGCAGCATTGATGCACCCACGACCCGGCCGCCGGCACCGCGCCGAAATAACGCACTAATTGAACGATAATTAAATCACGTCTCAAATCATGTGAAGTCCGCCGTGCCGCGGCAACAAGTGTACAACACAGCCGCGCCATTGTTGCAGCGCACGACAATCGGGCGAGACGGCGATAATATATGAGCAGGCGGTTGGTGTGGATCGACGCGCTTCGCTGGGTGGCGTAATGAGCAGCGTGTCCGAGGAAGCGTCCTCGGCGCATCCTTCGCTGCCAACCGGACCATTAGCTTTACCCACTGGTTCGCACGCGGCCTCCAAAATCCAATCAACCCACCCGCCCTTAAGCGAGGATAAAACTGTAACTGGATTTGTACGGATCGATCGAGCCGCGCGCGTGGTGGTGCACGCGGTTCTTTATCATCATCGGCACCTTCGCGCGTCCCGTCGACGGGGCCCGGTTGCGGAGAACAAAATCCCACCGGCTTATCAATGGCCCATTCGTCTCGTTCTGACAGCAGCCCTCACTCCCGCACCAATCGCCGTAAGACGCCGGGCCCCTGGTCCCGGAAGAGCCCAATTTGCACCACACATGCACACGGCATAGTAATGATGATGGTAATATTTCAATTTACTTCCCAACGCGAACGCGCCGCTCCGCCCCGTTGTGCGTGCGTTCGCCGGAGCGTGCCTCCTATGCGGCAGCGGGTCGCCTCCAACGCGGGAGACCCGGGGCGTTGCGTGAAGGGCCATCAATTTTCACTTGCCACTCACTCAAGACGCGCTGGGACACGCACGGCCGCAGGTGAGCCGAGGCGATAAGCAACGCGCCCGATAAGGGCGTGCGGGGTGGGCCTGGGAGCGGGAGCGCGGGATAATAGCTTCCACGAAGATCCTAGGGATATTGAATGATTAAGATGCCGGCGAGGACCAGAAGTGGAACCGTGCCGAATGTGCCTGCCGCTGAACACTGGTCAAATCCGTCCCACCTGGCCTTGACGTGCTTCCCAT
>KZ068206.1:54865-70061 GCA_002091845.1 Anopheles cracens | reverse complement strand
CGCTGGAGACCTAGACGTCACAATATTTTGTGTAAAATTATGTGATAAATTCATCACCTTTTTCGTCTGCCTCAAGCCCGCAGGGCGCTAACGTTCGTTGGAGATTAATCGTAACGGTAGGCATCACCGGTTGATCCATATCGGATGAGATAAATTTTAGCAATGCGTTGCACGTTCTACCCATGGCCCGGAAGCGCTGTATCTCTCCATGCCGTGAACCCATCGGCCCCTGTCGTTAGAGTCAGGGATGTTCCGCACAGGAAGGTATCATAAATTAGGCTTAGCAATGTTCGCTCGTCAGCAGGACCACTTTTCTTGGATTATCACTCACAATGACAAATACTGCGCTAGTACAGCGTAATAGAGCTGAACGTAGCGAATTAATGCTCATTTTATCTCGTTGGTGCTGCAGAGTGTTTGTCGTTCGGACGAGTACAGCGAAGCGCACCGTGCTTTTCGACGCTATCAGCAATCTAGAAAGATGCCGCGCTAATGAGAGAATGTGAGCACACTAGGTGTGATTAAGTTGAACGTAAGATCAACATAAACATATGGCTCATCTTGCTTAATATCGTTAGCACTTGATAAATCAAGCAAACTGCATTGCAGTAATTGGATTTCTGTAATTGGAGCAAACTGTTCTATTCACAATTTACAACTTGCAGCATATTGGCTTTTACATAGATAACATTTACGAGTAATAGCTTAACGAATGAAAAATTCTGTAGGATAATCGCATCGCACGGGTATTCGCATTTCCGAATGCAACATCTAATTCGTGTATACCTGTAGTTATATGATCAGAACCTATGATGAATTGTATTATGAATCAGAACCTATGAGGGATTGTATTATTATGAAAGTATGTAGGAATTTAGACCACGAAGGTTGGGCATGTAAAACTATACATTAGGCAATGCAATTCTTTTAACTGGACTAAAACCATTCATTGCTTTAATGAATTTTTTATGTTTTTTATGCATTTTTTTGTAAGCTATTCCCGATACCAATCACTGTAAATTCAATAAAGCGTCTAAGCTGCTTGAGATTAATCTTTACTGGCGTCAATCTTTATTTATATTTTCAACGTATGTTCTGCTACGATCTGCATTTGAATTTGCAGACGATTTTTGTTCTTTTGTGTTAAAACTTCAACCTGAAGTGGACTTATAATACCTTTTTCACTTTCTTTGACGAAGTTGACTTGTATATAGAAAGTCTGTTATAACTACGTAAGTCTAGTCTTAAGGTCAACTGAAAATTTCTCTTACATCTTCAGACCCATAAGTGTATAAAAAATTTAATCTCTACACAATAGATAACTAACATTGCTTTCTATTACGAATAGATTTAAACGATGCTAAATGAAGTTATATTTAAGCTTCAATATTAATGAAATAAAATATTTGAACCAAATAAGTAATAAATCACAGTCCAAAATGCTAGTAAATGACTTTAGTCCTGTACATATACTAAGGTAAAGAAATGTTATTATTTTCCTTATACACGCATGCATTATTACAAAGTGTTTCCGACATCTGTTCTGTTCTGGAAGAAGCAATAGAACAATTTATAACACTTGAGTAAGAGCAACGTAAAGCATTTAAAAGACATTACAATAAACTCAGGTACACGTATAATCTTATCTAACTGTATATAGCTTAGCTTAAAGTGTCAGTGCTTAAAAACTGGGTGTGGAATTCTTAAACAAAAGAAGAGTTGTGAACAAAATTACTATATATCATTTACTACTATATTTACTATATATCAATTGAATCAACAGATATTGTAAAACAAGCGTAAAATAGTAAACATTGTCCAAAAACACCAAAATTACCAACATTATGGTATATAGCTTCTATTTAAGAAAGTCCAGTAAGGAAGTTCTGTAAACATGGCAGAGATCGACACAATGTAGTTCATACATACAAGATGCGCGATTTCCTGAATATTATAAAAAGATAATTGAGGATTATGAATGTTACATGTTTCGTAAACTGATAAGTATAATCTGATAAGTATAGATCTATAAAAGTGACTCTTTGAAAATTCTGAATAAGATAAACTTAGACTAAAATTCAAACTTATAAAATTAAACAATAAACAAAAATGCAGCATAACAGATATGAACATGTACACGAAAACAGTATAATATTAGGGCACTACAAAAAATAGATAATTGACGATTTTACTTGTGCAGTGAATCAGATAGTATAATTTTTTTTTTCATCTTAATTTGTCATGAATTATTACTAGTGCGTTTTTAAATTGGCCAATGAAACTGCAACCATTGATGAACAGAAAGCGCTGGCATATATACGTAATTATCAATTTCCTAGGTAACCGTTACTAGGCTCAGGGGGGGCATTATAAAACGCAAAACGACACTAATTAGGCGTCGGACGGTTGATAACAATATCAGTCTGGTGTGAAGGCTCAAGGCTGTTTATTTTGCCACCTGTCGAGTGTCATCAAAACGCATATGTAATCTATAAAATTATTCTCCCCTGCCATCTAAGCTGCTTTGCTCGAGCTCCGGGGCAATGCGTGCGTTAATCTCATCATGCTCGAACAAAAAAAAAACTCAATTATGGAGGCCTGCTAAGCAGTTTATGCAATTATGCTAGTTAATAGGTTTGACAACCGGAATTATGTTTTATCTAAACATCAAAGCATTAGTCGTGTAGCTGTGTTGATATGCTTGCGTTCAAAGCTGAAATCTATCATAGTGTCAAAACATTAATATGCGAATCGACAGCTCAAAGCAGCTGCCGACGGCTCATGCATGGGAGGACAGGTGGGCAAATATGATCATGTTTGCTTTTGCGGAAAAATCAACGTTCGCAGAAAAAAACTCACGCCATTCGGCGAAACAACTTCCCCTGTTCAGAAACGCACGTTTGAAATACAATCGTTTGTCATGTATGATGTATTTCTCATCATCTTAAATGTATGTAAATTTTCGCTTTCATGTTATTTTTATTCGCAGCCAGCGAAGTCTATTTGATTCATCGCACAATTGTACACGTCAGCTGGCCTCCGCTGTTTTGCCGTGGCTAGTGGGAACCACCGCCGCAAGTTGGAAACTCTTTCGCCTGATTGCTGTGTCGTTCGAGGAAGGAACGTTTTTCTCCTTTCTCATAAGTGCAGCGTAATGCCGCATAATCCATTCTCGCCCGGTGGAGCTACCCGAGCGATCATACTCAAGGTGACGTATCGTGACATTCAAACTGACATAGACCATCAATCATGAGGCCCACGTAAACATATGCTTCCTGCCTCGCGTGCCCATACTGCTCGGATGCTGGCAGAGCGACACGGTTTAGGGTGCAAAAAATGAGGCACCGGAATTTTCGTAACGTACCGGTGAACCTGCAAGCCGAGATGGAGGAGGATTTTTTCAAACAGGATAAAAGAAGTGTTTCTTCCGTTTTATAGTCCCCGCTCGTCGAGGTCGGTTGCGTTACATGCGACGGCTGATGGCATGAAAGTGGCGTCTCGGAAGCGAGACGATTATGTGTTTGAAACCAATCACGGCCCGTTAATGTACCGCTAAATTAATGGTGGCCGTTTTAGCGGCATTTGAAAACTGATTACCTCCGAGATGAGTGGAATTTCACTCATTATTTGTTGGTTTATGCAAATGCTAAACACAGTTATAGGATAAAGAAGATTGGTTCCATATCGGCATTGAAGTGAGCATTTAACTCGCGATAAACATAGCACAATATTTTTACTATTGCTCAACGCGAACAATCTCTTGGAGAGTGTCTACTTGGCTGGTGATAAAGTGCTTGAAAGTGTTATGCGTTTTTTCAACGACTGTACAAGCTTTGGAGAGCGAAACTTTTATTTTTACATATCTGTACTGAGCGTTTCACTTGTATGCTTTAATCTGTTCATTGTACACTCTTTATCTAACAATCGCATCTGACCATGCTGGACAACAATTCGACATAATGCGTATATGTTTGACGATCGAACGTTTTAACTTTCAACATCTAGAAAATGACTTACAAGAGTTGTACGCATCATACTTATATGAACATGTGCTTGTGATGCTTATACTTAAGAAAATCATCTGTTTCTTGAATGTTTTCAGAAAGTATCCGTTTCATGCCTAATTTGTGACGAAATGTAATATTGACAAAACTTACTCACGTTTTGGTAGGACATGGAAGACGCCAAGCAGCTTTGACATCTTTTTCACACGGCTTACAGTGTTATGACGCTGCTTAGGTTCTTTGTTCTCGCTAGGGAAGTTGTGAAACCTAGTTTTACAAACATCCTGCCGCCCATCGAGCCCAGTGTTGTCCTTTATGCCGAAACTTGTTGTTTCTCTTCTCCCATTCACTATCGCCGGTCGGAATCAACCGGACCTATCAAATCAAACTTGTCCAAAAATATCAAAATCCAGCCAACGGCTATGGCCTCCCGAGGCTCATCGTGAATGGGCTCCATCACTTCCCCATCCACCCCAGACGGTAGTGGAGGGAGGCGAAAGTTTTTCGTCTTTTGTCGAAACAAGGCCATTGCAAAAGTTAGCCACCGGAAAGGCCACCCCCATGTACTCCTCCGGCGCAGGGTGCCCCGGGATATGCAATCTTTGGGAAAAGGAGGAAAAGAGTTTCCCGACCACCCACCGGGGAGGTTCATTCGGTTGGAATTTCGTCGGGCCTTCGAGCTTCACCGCTCTCCATCCCCCTATGTTTGCAGCGAAGATGATACTGATGATGGGCCGAGACGATGGTCGAGCGTCGTCGACGGTGCTCCTGATGATTATGATGATGAAGAACAATCTAATTAAGCCTGCCTCATTTTGCGCTTCTAGACGGGCGACGGGTGGTAGACGGCGCGTTCTCCTTCCCGGTGGGATTGTGGTAGGGGTGAAGGTGGTTGCAAAAATTGGGTTACTTCGGCCGAGTTTTATGTTAAGTGCTTCTTTTGAAGTGAACGACTCGATGCCTCGAAACCAACTTCCAGGGGCGTGCGGAGTTCTAGTGAGGTGCGAACAGTTTTCCTCCCCAACCGCGGGTGTCGCCGACGGTCGTCGGGGTAGCTAGCGGCAAAAGTTCTGAAATGAAGTGCAAAATGAAGAGTATTAATTTTAACCTACGCACAAATGGCCGACTGTTTTGCGGGGAGCGATGATTGTGTTTTTTTTTGTTCGATGTATTGTTTACTTCCACGGTGGATGGGCAAGTTTTTTTTTCGATTCGATTACTGAGCATTGTAAACTGAGACAATTTTGCTCTGCTGTCTCGAGTTGAGGATGCAGATACTGATGGTTCAGGTTGGTAAACCAATTGGAACGACTAATTTGCAATGAAAACATCATCTCTCCCAACTCATTCGCCATTGTTTTCGATACATTCTGTGACGCAACACACAAAACAGATCCACCTACCAATGAGTGTAAACCGAAACGAGTGTCAAACCACAATTCCTACCGGAACGTGCCGGTTAAATACATGACCCGCATTCGGTAGCACCGCTTCTCCGAACACGTGCGAAGATTATGGACTTTTTCCTCGTGGGCACCGTGTGGCACGATGCGAAGCGATACGTGCGTTTTCGTTAAAATCTTTTTCCGTCATGATTTTGAATGCGTTTTCGTTTGGTGGTGTGGAGGTTTGAACAAGCAAAATACAAATTGATGATGCAATTTTCGGTGGGAGTCCAAAGGACGAAACATATCGCCCTTCGAAAGGTATTGGATTGCTGCGATAAAAACATTTTGTCATGGCAACCGGAATGAGAACAAATACAAACGGGTTGAATGTTTTTTGGGAACGAAATCAGGATAAGCTAATGCGTAGAAGAGTTGATATTTTTGAATTTGTGTGTTTAATTAATGATGAGGAATGAAATGCAACATCACGACATTCTAGCTTCCTTTTCAGAACGTATCAATATTGTTAAAGAACGATGGCACATTTTACAATTTTTGTTGTACGTAACTTTAGGTTATATGATTTTTTGCATATATCCTGGTTCATGTTGGCTAGTGGTTAAAAGCTATGATTAATTATAAGATTTCCAAAATCATCTCAGTTAGGCATAAATTTGATTAATAAATGAACAGGTCTATTATTCTTGTTTAAATATTAGTATGAAATTCGCTCTGATATCGGTGCTGCATTTCATGCCCTGGCGTTCGCTCGGTATGGATTTAACAGTGGAACGTAAAGCGAAGAAGCAACAAAAAACACAAAATGCATCCTCATGGCATGCGCGGCTGCCCTACATCATCCAGCTTGATGCATCGTTCCGCGCATAAATAGCAATGACGGTAGTTTACGCTGATGACGCCGTGATTTGTTGCTGCCATTGCCTTTTGGTCTTTTGTCGGTGCATTTTAACATTTTGCCGGTCGTGTTTCTTTTTTGTGTTGTCCTGGTGTGTGCTTTTGCTTGTCTACTTTTTGCATATTGCAACTATTATTTATTTGCTCTTGTTTTACGTTCTTATGTGCGCATTCTTTTTCGATTTTAAACGTTCGTTTCGTATCCGGTTTTTGTTGTGCCTAATGGATCGTCTGTTGTACTGAGGCTCGCAGGGAGGGAGTGTAATGGAATAATGCATACCGGAAAGTGGCACGAAAATGTTTTCTGAAACTGAGCGAGAGTGAAATTTCACTGGTACGGGGAAAAAAGTTTCCCCGTGTGCGGAGTGTGAAGAAGATGAATGGGAATTTGAAACACAGAGAGTGAGAGAGAGAGAGAGAGAGCGAGAAAAATACAAACGCGCGCTAAAGATACACACGTGTTTGTGCAACACTGCAACCGGCGATGTCAAACGTGATATCTGGAAACCGTGCGCACGGGGCACGGGGCAGACAGCAGACTGCGACGGAAGGAAACAGCGAACCGCCAATCATAATTGTTTCCGGAATCAAGCCCCGGAAGACAATGCGGAAATGGGCGGACGGGGATGGTGTGGGAAAAGTTTTCGTTTTCAGTTTGCAGGCTTGTTTTTTTTCTCTTCTTTCTGCCAAGCATTGTTCCGCGCCGCAAATGTGCCTCCGTGAGTATGGATGAAAATTAATTACAATACGGCAAGAGTGGAGGATCCGCGTTTGTGTGTGATTTAACATAAAACAAAAGCCAAACTGCATCCAATGCGAATTGCACTCCGCTGGAACACACAACACGCGGCGCGGCGAATCATGTTTAATCGAACGAAATGTTGTTTGTTTGCTTGCCTGCTGGTCCGATTTTTGGAGCGATGCGTTCAGTGTGCTTAAACGGAAATGGCTGTATGGCAGAAGAGGAAAAAAAATCCGGCACGCTGTGTTTTTGCTGTGCAAACTGTGCGCGGGTTTTGTGAATATTTACTTAATTTCGTTTGTTCAACACAGTGATACTCATCGGTTGGGTGAAGACTCGACGGCAAGAGATTGAAAGAAAGAGAGCGAGCGAAGGGAAGTGTGTGTAAGTGTAGTGATAAATATTGTCAAAAAAAGCGTTGAGCAGCGGATGCATCAGAAAGCAGCGAGTAGTTTGCGATAGAATCACACCAACGACAACCACGTGCAAGTGATTCCGAAAAGTGATCGAAACAGATTGAACCGGAATATTAGGTGCATGAACTCTCTGCACGTTCTAGGTAAGATGTTGCATATGGCATTTTATCTGTTTACCACTGATAAGCAGCACGCCAAATGACATTGTATAAAAGTGACAAAACTAGAGATTCTTCAGGTTGTGTTAACAAAATGATCGTATAAGAATTATACAGTTTGTTTTATTATTTACTACATTAGTTGTTTGCTGAGACTATTTGTATTTGCCGTTTTGGCCTCGCCTTGTTTAGTCTTCTTTGACTACAACCGTGATTTGAGATCGAGATCGTGATAAAACAATGAATGTTTGTTTTGTTTCTATTTTATCTATTTTTATTCCATAATCGAGCCGTGACTTGATAAACAAAAAAAAATATTGATACCTTGTGCAGTTGAATAGTTTCAAAATAACAATTTAATTGCATATAAACAATTTAATTGCATATATAAGAAATACCCCGGAAGACAATGCGGAAATGGGCGGACGGGGATGGTGTGGGAAAAGTTTTCGTTTTCAGTTTGCAGGCTTGTTTTTTTTTCTCTACTTTCTGCCAAGCATTGTTCCGCGCCGCAAATGTGCCTCCGTAAGTATGGATGAAAATTAATTACAATCC
The DNA here is from genome assembly GCA_002091845.1 of Anopheles cracens. Lineage (NCBI taxonomy): Eukaryota > Metazoa > Arthropoda > Insecta > Diptera > Culicidae > Anopheles > Anopheles cracens. The sequence continues at coordinate 61,883 of KZ068206.1, read as the reverse complement.
GGCAAGAGTGGAGGATCCGCGTTTGTGTGTGATTTAACGTTAAACAAAAGCCAAACTGCATCCAATGCGAATTGCACTCCGCTGGAACACACAACACGCGGCGCGACGAATCATGTTTAATCGAACGAAATGTTGTTTGTTTGGTTGCCTGCTGGTCCGATCTTTGGAGCGATGCGTTCAGTGTGCTTAAACGGAAATGGCTGTATGGCAGAAGAGGAAAAAAATCCGACACGCTGTGTTTTTGCTGTGCAAACTGTGCGCGGGTTTTGTGAATATTTACTTAATTTCGTTTGTTCAACACAGTGATACTCGTCGGTTGGGTGAAGACTCGACGGCAAGAGATTGAAAGAAAGAGAGCGAGCAAAGGGAAGTGTGTGTAAGTGTTTGTATGACGCGAAATCGTGGTGATAAATATTGACAAAAAAGCTTTGAGCAGCGGATGCATCAGAAAGCAGCGAGTAGTTTCCGATAGAATCACACCAACGACAACCACGTGCAAGTGATTCCGAAAAGTGATCGAAACCGATTGAACCGGAATATTAGGTGCATGAACTCTCTGCACGTTCTAGGTAAGATGTTGCATATGGCATTTTATCTGTTTACCACTGATAAGCAGCGCTCTGATATCGGTGCTGCATTTCATGCCCTGGCGTTCGCTCGGTATGGATTTAACAGTGGAACGTAAAGCGAAGAAGCAACAAAAAACACAAAATGCATCCTCATGGCATGCGCGGCTGCCCTACATCATCCAGCTTGATGCATCGTTCCGCGCATAAATAGCAATGACGGTAGTTTACGCTGATGACGCCGTGATTTGTTGCTGCCATTGCCTTTTGGTCTTTTGTCGGTGCATTTTAACATTTTGCCGGTCGTGTTTCTTTTTTGTGTTGTCCTGGTGTGTGCTTTTGCTTGTCTACTTTTTGCATATTGCAACTATTATTTATTTGCTCTTGTTTTACGTTCTTATGTGCGCATTCTTTTTCGATTTTAAACGTTCGTTTCGTATCCGGTTTTTGTTGTGCCTAATGGATCGTCTGTTGTACTGAGGCTCGCAGGGAGGGAGTGTAATGGAATAATGCATACCGGAAAGTGGCACGAAAATGTTTTCTGAAACTGAGCGAGAGTGAAATTTCACTGGTACGGGGAAAAAAGTTTCCCCGTGTGCGGAGTGTGAAGAAGATGAATGGGAATTTGAAACACAGAGAGTGAGAGAGAGAGAGAGAGAGCGAGAAAAATACAAACGCGCGCTAAAGATACACACGTGTTTGTGCAACACTGCAACCGGCGATGTCAAACGTGATATCTGGAAACCGTGCGCACGGGGCACGGGGCAGACAGCAGACTGCGACGGAAGGAAACAGCGAACCGCCAATCATAATTGTTTCCGGAATCAAGCCCCGGAAGACAATGCGGAAATGGGCGGACGGGGATGGTGTGGGAAAAGTTTTCGTTTTCAGTTTGCAGGCTTGTTTTTTTTCTCTTCTTTCTGCCAAGCATTGTTCCGCGCCGCAAATGTGCCTCCGTGAGTATGGATGAAAATTAATTACAATACGGCAAGAGTGGAGGATCCGCGTTTGTGTGTGATTTAACATAAAACAAAAGCCAAACTGCATCCAATGCGAATTGCACTCCGCTGGAACACACAACACGCGGCGCGGCGAATCATGTTTAATCGAACGAAATGTTGTTTGTTTGCTTGCCTGCTGGTCCGATTTTTGGAGCGATGCGTTCAGTGTGCTTAAACGGAAATGGCTGTATGGCAGAAGAGGAAAAAAAATCCGGCACGCTGTGTTTTTGCTGTGCAAACTGTGCGCGGGTTTTGTGAATATTTACTTAATTTCGTTTGTTCAACACAGTGATACTCATCGGTTGGGTGAAGACTCGACGGCAAGAGATTGAAAGAAAGAGAGCGAGCGAAGGGAAGTGTGTGTAAGTGTAGTGATAAATATTGTCAAAAAAAGCGTTGAGCAGCGGATGCATCAGAAAGCAGCGAGTAGTTTGCGATAGAATCACACCAACGACAACCACGTGCAAGTGATTCCGAAAAGTGATCGAAACAGATTGAACCGGAATATTAGGTGCATGAACTCTCTGCACGTTCTAGGTAAGATGTTGCATATGGCATTTTATCTGTTTACCACTGATAAGCAGCACGCCAAATGACATTGTATAAAAGTGACAAAACTAGAGATTCTTCAGGTTGTGTTAACAAAATGATCGTATAAGAATTATACAGTTTGTTTTATTATTTACTACATTAGTTGTTTGCTGAGACTATTTGTATTTGCCGTTTTGGCCTCGCCTTGTTTAGTCTTCTTTGACTACAACCGTGATTTGAGATCGAGATCGTGATAAAACAATGAATGTTTGTTTTGTTTCTATTTTATCTATTTTTATTCCATAATCGAGCCGTGACTTGATAAACAAAAAAAAATATTGATACCTTGTGCAGTTGAATAGTTTCAAAATAACAATTTAATTGCATATAAACAATTTAATTGCATATATAAGAAATATTTATTGAAACGGTGCACCTCGAAGGTCATATCCATAATGTATATTGTATATTAATTATGTATACAAGTTGGTAAATAGCTTCTGAGATATTTTAGAATATTTTAGATATTTTAGATATTTTAGATATTTTAGAGATATTTTAGAATTTTTATAATTACAATTCATTACGATCCAAAATATTCCTTTTAATATTAATTTCTGATATCCATGAAATAAGAATATCAATTAAGGACATGAAAACTCTGGCAACTGCTTTGTTCAATGATTGAATGTCTGGTCACTATTATGGTTATATGTCGGTATTAGATAGTATTAAAAGATTTATGACGGAAACTATTTTAACGAAAGGACACCACTAGGAGAAATGACTAAAAATCTAATATTCTACACACTCTATTGACTTCGATCACTTTCCAATGAAGAGCAATCGTAAAGGATTCACAAAACTCGTGCCCTGCAGTCGCGTTTATCAAACATAATGCTTCCTAAAGCTCTATGCGTATCCGTCCCGCGCCGGCCAGCGTAAGATTCACTGTACAATAAATAATAATCTGCCGTGGGTTCGCGAATCCGCTTTCACGTGCGTTCCGGCCGGTTGCATGTGCGTTGCTAGACAATTAAATAGAATTTGTTTGCACTCGCTTTCAACGGCCGGCTGTTTATTCAGTTATTAGCGGTGGTAAAAACAAACATTTCCGATTATTATTCGGAAATACAGTCGGGCGTTTATTGCACCGGATTGGAACGGACGCGGGCCGGGCTCTGCCGGCTTCCCGCGCCCGGATCGCATCCCGCATCGTGTGGCCGCAGTTTAGGTTGCTTCCGGCGGAGTGGGCAAGCTTCCGCAAACAAAAAGGGCCGTTGGTTGGTGAGCGTTGGTCATGAAATGGGGTTCGAAAATTTGAGATACACTTTTTTCCCGCTGATACCCGCCGGTTACGCCGGGTAGCGATCGTTCCCGGTATCGGTGTATCCCGTTCGCCGCCTATTGATAGCACCGCAACTGCACGGTGTGTACCGGGGTGGGTTTTATTGTTTTATCTTTCCTCAATTATGGAAATAAATGTAAATAAAAGTGTGAAAAATCACAATGTCCTTCAAATATGTTTTGTAAATGTGACTGCTATTGTGACTGTATTCTTTTCGTTTGGGGTATGCCATATGAAAAGCAAAACTTTTCATGTTTATTTCACATATTCAAATTTAAATTTTTAATAACTTTTATTCAAGTGTGTCTTAATACGTGTCAGATCTAATATGCTATGTGGTTCAATGACTCTAAAATAGTATTTCCAATATAAATTCCCTCCTTCTGCTACAAGCTTTTATTTAATTGACCTGAGAATCAATATAATACTATATTATATTGATCAATATAAATAATAAAACAAAAATTGGGATTCTTGATTACATCACAACTACATCACAGTTGAAATATCTTTTCTGTTTTTTTTTTTAACTTATTTATGTATTGCTGGAATACTGTAAGAAACGGGAAGAAAATCTTAACATTTAAGGTGGATGACTATACTGAAACCATTTAAACGAGGTAGTAATATGTACTCACTTTCTCATACTTAAATTTTTCTCAAACAAAAATAGTAGAAAACTATGAATATGATCGCAAAGTTCGATAAGCTACAAAAAAGATGAAAGTAACACAAATCCGCAACGCAATTTTGGAACAGAAGATGAATGGGAATTTGAAACACAGAGAGTGAGAGAGAGAGAGAGAGAGCGAGAAAAATACAAACGCGCGCTAAAGATACACACGTGTTTGTGCAACACTGCAACCGGCGATGTCAAACGTGATATCTGGAAACCGTGCGCCTGGGGCACGGGGCAGACAGCAGACTGCGACGGAAGGAAACAGCGAACCGCCAATCATAATTGTTTCCGGAATCAAGCCCCGGAAGACAATGCGGAAATGGGCGGACGGGGATGGTGTGGGAAAAGTTTTCGTTTTCAGTTTGCAGGCTTGTTTTTTTTCTCTTCTTTCTGCCAAGCATTGTTCCGCGCCGCAAATGTGCCTCCGTAAGTATGGATGAAAATTAATTACAATCCGGCAAGAGTGGAGGATCCGCGTTTGTGTGTGATTTAACATAAAACAAAAGCCAAACTGCATCCAATGCGAATTGCACTCCGCTGGAACACACAACACGCGGCGCGACGAATCATGTTTAATCGAACGAAATGTTGTTTGTTTGGTTGCCTGCTGGTCCGATCTTTGGAGCGATGCGTTCAGTGTGCTTAAACGGAAATGGCTGTATGGCAGAAGAGGAAAAAAAATCCGGCACGCTGTGTTTTTGCTGTGCAAACTGTGCGCGGGTTTTGTGAATATTTACTTAATTTCGTTTGTTCAACACAGTGATACTCATCGGTTGGGTGAAGACTCGACGGCAAGAGATTGAAAGAAAGAGAGCGAGCGAAGGGAAGTGTGTGTAAGTGTAGTGATAAATATTGTCAAAAAAAGCGTTGAGCAGCGGATGCATCAGAAAGCAGCGAGTAGTTTGCGATAGAATCACACCAACGACAACCACGTGCAAGTGATTCCGAAAAGTGATCGAAACAGATTGAACCGGAATATTAGGTGCATGAACTCTCTGCACGTTCTAGGTAAGATGTTGCATATGGCATTTTATCTGTTTACCACTGATAAGCAGCACGCCAAATGACATTGTATAAAAGTGACAAAACTAGAGATTCTTCAGGTTGTGTTAACAAAATGATCGTATAAGAATTATACAGTTTGTTTTATTATTTACTACATTAGTTGTTTGCTGAGACTATTTGTATTTGCCGTTTTGGCCTCGCCTTGTTTAGTCTTCTTTGACTACAACCGTGATTTGAGATCGAGATCGTGATAAAACAATGAATGTTTGTTTTGTTTCTATTTTATCTATTTTTATTCCATAATCGAGCCGTGACTTGATAAACAAAAAAAAATATTGATACCTTGTGCAGTTGAATAGTTTCAAAATAACAATTTAATTGCATATAAACAATTTAATTGCATATATAAGAAATAGTGTTGAATAAGCTACGCTAAAAGGCAAACAAATACTTTGAAATGTTGTTTAGTCCTGTAAAGACTCTCAAATAACACCAAGAAAACTGTGTCAAAGCTGTTGATGTTGAGTACAGACTTCAAGAGGTTAGTTGGTTGGATGTTGTCAAATGGCAGAACATTTGAGATGTTGAATTCATTTACTGACAAACTAAACTAAACTTCGATTGAAAGCATTTGTAGTGGAAAACATTGAATTTGTGAAAAATCACAATGTCCTTCAAATATGTTTTGTAAATGTGACTGCTATTGTGACTGTATTCTTTTCGTTTGGGGTATGCCATATGAAAAGCAAAACTTTTCATGTTTATTTCACATATTCAAATTTAAATTTTTAATAACTTTTATTCAAGTGTGTCTTAATACGTGTCAGATCTAATATGCTATGTGGTTCAATGACTCTAAAATAGTATTTCCAATATAAATTCCCTCCTTCTGCTACAAGCTTTTATTTAATTGACCTGAGAATCAATATAATACTATATTATATTGATCAATATAAATAATAAAACAAAAATTGGGATTCTTGATTACATCACAACTACATCACAGTTGAAATATCTTTTCTGTTTTTTTTTTTTGTTTGCAATCAAATTCTTTGGCAAACGATTCAGCTCGAAAAGTGATGCAGATGAGTTTGGCTCGATTTTCACAGCAATCATCACGAATAAATGAATATATTTGCTGAGAAAAAAAACCCTGAAACCATTTCCGATAAACTTTTTCGGACTTTACCGGTTATTACGCAGGCACACATAGCTGTGGGAAGTCGCATTATTTTCCGTGGGCAAGAAGTTTGTCGATATTATTGCGGTATAATGAAAAATGCTTGGCATTTTTTAATTAGTTTCCTGCGGCGCTTCTACGCTTCACTTTGTTGATCGGGCGTAGATGATATTGATATGCATGTGCTGCAGTACAAGCAAACTATTGCGAACATTCTTTCGGATACGTGGAGATAAATAATCAAAATGTTCTTTAACGCAGTGATGTGGTGTGGTGCTCAATGAATGGAATTTCACACAATACACGTTGAGGTTTAATTACTGCAAGATCAAGTATATATGTCCGTATCTCGTGCTTTGTGAGGCGTAAACACACCACAATCAACGGCAAATACAGTTTGCTCAATTCGATTTTAAAGTTCGAAATCGGCCAGCGTGCCCAGTTAATGCTATTCTGCTACGAAAGCGGCCCTTGTGGAATTGCATTGCGCCGGATTCATCTTAAAGTGATTTGATTAAAAATATCTCCTCATCGATCGGATCCGATTCCGAGAGAAAATACCATTTTCCCCGAAAGCCATTTCACGCTTCGCATCATCTCCGGCACTGCGTCACCTCGGGGATGGTAAAACTACAAGCTAAGCTGCTGCGCCACGCCATGCGATTTATGAAATATTCATAAACTCTCCGGCTGGAAATCCTACGTAAA